>CAJUYG010000358.1:144611-164511 GCA_910591675.1 Galerucella calmariensis | reverse complement strand
TCGTCCAGAAATGGATTTTCCGTTCTTGCATGACTTCCCGTGTTCGGGATTTGTCACGCGCGCACGGAAAAATCCACATTTCTGTACTGGTAATCAAATATACTATTCCGGAATCCTTGGCCATTTTCAAATTTCCTTTAGGCATCTGGTAAAATAGAAATTACAAGGAGATAAAAAAATATTCACCTAATATTCAAAAAAGATCATATTATAATCTGTTACATGTTTTTTATCAACTTAAAGCTATAGTTATCAACTTACGTTGCTGAAGATCTATAAGCTTTAAACACAATTCACACTATTTTTTCTTTTATAATCGAAATTACAGGAAACTTCGATAAAAAACTACCATAAGCGCACCAAAAACACAATAGTGAACTGATATATATATATGTAAAATGTTAAAATATATAAATATATACGGCAGGCACGATGTTGCGCATTAAGGTCGATTCAAACACATCAGTCCCGTGCCGTCACAGTTCCGGCGCCGATCCGAACCGTCCGTCATAAAAAATATTATTTAATTAAAATGTGACAACAGCATCTACACTCGTCCGGCGTCGATCAGTCTCGAAGACGTCAGTCTCCGAACCGTCTCCGATCCGATGGAGCCAGTATTCTCCGCAATGATATTTTTCAGTTTTGACGGGACTACGCTGGAAGGTACAAGTAGAAGACAGCGCATCAACAACGGAAAATTTTAAAAATGAACGATGAACAATTAATTGAATGTGTTAGAAAATATGACGTTTTGTTTGATTTGTCCCATAAAAAGTACATGGATACTGGTTACCTTCGGTGTCCCTTTTTCTCCAGGCATCATGAATCCATTTCCGAGTTTTCCTTTGGTTTACTTGCTCTTCTTCTTCTTCAAGAATTATGGCAATCATTGCTAATTTATCATCTGAGAAGCTTGCCATCTTTTCAACACCTAGGTCACCTCAACTGATTCGTTTCGGCCGTGTATGAACAAACATGACTGATCAGTCAAAAAAGTTCGGTGACGTAACTGTTTCGGATCGGTGCCGGAACTGTGCCAAGACTGATGTGTTTGAATCGACCTTTATAGCGACGTCAGATGATCTTCAATAGTTTATAGGCAACTTAAGTACTTTGGGGACCTTCACAATCATCCAATTTTAACGACGTATAGTTATCAATTTTGATGTGGAATAACAATCTTAATCCTGAAATTCAGTCAAATTATCCTATGACACACTGTCTATTTTTTATGTCCAAAATTTTCTTGCACTACACTGGGTACAATTAGAATTTACCGTAACGCACTGAATAGTTTCAAGCACATGTAAATTGATACCTCTAATTCTGCTGAATGTGGCGTCGTTTTACTTTAGGTATGTAATTAGTTTTTATATGAAGTTCTCGGAGATGCAAGGCATTAAAAGCGTTATTATTGTTCAATGGTGCGCAATGATTTAGTACTTTACTTTGATTAGCGGGATTCATAAAACCGATATTAATGTTCCATTAAATACATTGAAATTGATTTATATATAGACAAAGGCTATTTCGGAAACAATGTGGTGTTCCAACATAGTTATTTTTTCATTATAAGCTTTATTAGAAACAATCTCGTTATTTTATAACTAAACTGAATAAACAACTTTCAGTATTCAAGTTTAGAATACGTCTCATTTTATATCAATAATACCATTCGGACCGTACTTTGAGGTGATAAAAAAAGACTATGCTACAATATCTCAATTTACATTTTATTTGTTTAGTTTTGGAAATCCTTAGGGCTAGATGTTTTTGAAAATGGAAATGCAATATTTTGTTTTTATAAAATTTCGTCACTTGTTTCATTTCATACACACCACTTAATTTTGGTCGCGTGTCAATGTCCACTGTAACAGCTGCCCGTTTTTCATGAACCGCATCGGTATTATATAAATAAAGCACTGTTAAAATTGCAGGAATAAATTCCTGCTAGTGTGTCCTGCATGCGAAACAACAGACCAGCTTTTTTGAGGGACTTTATTTATAACCCGAACGACTCCGAGACTCGGCAGAATTCAAAAGTTTAATTTTGTTTTGGGTGAACAATTGGAAGGGCTGTTTTTGGCGCTTTTTTGCCCATCAGAAATCGCAATATCCATTTTAATCGCGTGTACAAAGGATGATATTGGATTATTCAGAACAGAGATAACGCTCATCCTTTTACAAAAAGAATCAATATAGGCAATATCGACATCTACTTTCTATAGACGTGTAGTATTCTGGTAAAGTTAGTAGCCTGTCATGCCATAAAGTCGAACATTTTTCAGGCGGATATTGTTGCTTTGCTTTGCTTTGTGGTTTATTTTGTTTCGTAGGATTGTGAAAGTTGTTACCAGAGTATCTGCTAGAATAATCCTTCAGAAGTCTCTACCTATTTTAAACATTCAGTTAAAGTTTTGGAATGTTATATTCAGTGTATTTTTTTATTAGATATAATGTGTTTGATCAAGAACTTTCGATTGTTTTGGAAATCTTTATGTTCTTGCTTTCACTTATCAATTCACTCCTCAATAGTTTCTATTGGTTTGGAATGCTCTTCTTGTTGCTGCTATTCTTTTTTCTATTCCGGTATCCTTAATAGATTAATTTTATACACATTCATTTTAAGACCAATCTTTCTTCCTTTTTTCACTATCTCTTGTAGCATTTCTTCCATAATTTTCCTATTTTTTGTCACAAGACACATTTTCAAGTTTCCTCCACTTATTTTCTTCAAAACGTGTCGATTTAACGCCAAATTCAATCACTCACTCCTTTTTGTTATATTCATATTTTGTTGTTATTCCTTTCTGAGTTTTTATGTTGGCCATTGCAAGTCCACATTATGCCGCTGTTTATCAATTGTGTGTTGTATACGTGACCGTTGGCACGTGCCAATGAGCCAGCTGTGTGCCAATGAAAATCGCTGTCGGTCTCCTTCAAAGGAAGCCAATGAGAACGGAGGGTCTGGACCTGTCAACCACTGGCTTCTCACGGCTTTACTTGTGATTTATAATGTCTACCAGTTAGAACGTGCTTTCAAATTAAGTGGACGAACGGGAAAGTTATTATAAATAGATACCGGGATCGTCCTGTTCTGTGAACATTTTGCGACTAGCCTGAATGAACGCCAAGACATATATAGACCTTTTTAAAGTCGCTGGACTTGCCAAGAGGCATTTCCATCGCGGCAATGCTTTATAAACAATGTCAAGTGAAGTAATTCTCCCATAATGTTTGCATATATGTTGATCACCTTTATATGTATTGTTATTATTTGACCCAGTGTATCCATCATACATTGTCAAAATAACGAAACAGCCATTTCCTTTTGATCTATCCTGTACCAATTTGATAAATTTTTAAACTCAGCTCATTTAGGGAAATCCGCATATGATGAGTATATGTGAAACTTTATTGACACATTGTATAATCTACAAAATACATTCAAAATAAATGTTCACCATACATTGGATTAAGATACGACTTGGTCTATTACAAAACCTAGAAAAAGTTTTTGGACGACCGCCAATTTTATATGGTATTGTCAAAATTGATTTCACAGCATACAACGCGCTTAGTTTCTAAGTTAATTGCATAACTGAAAACATTGAGAACATCAAATAACGTGATTCTTTTATTATAAGAACTGTAAGTAGCATAATTTTATTTATAATTTCAAGTTTCTGGAAAATGTAGTGAGTGTTTTTAAGTCATTCATGAATTTTAGTTTCACTAGTTTCACGGCTATTTTAACTTTTGATTGAAAGCGTAGAGTTTTCGCGGACATTTGTATACAATCAATCGTTTACTGCAAACAGTTCGACACTTATTTTTTGCTTTGTATCTTTTTCAGTCATACTAGCATTGTTAGATATGGATAGATATATTTATTCCACAAAATCACAATATAAAGTACAAAGCATATAGAAATTTAATAAAATACACAGTGATTTTAGCCTAAGCGTTGGAAATAACAAAAAAAAAGAAAATTGTTAAAATTTGTCAGAAATAATTCTGATATGTTATAAAAAACATAATGATGTAGTAGTTGTTTAATTTTTCTTTTAAATTTTTTGTATATATGTATAAGATTTTACAAATCTAAAGGTAAATGGTTATATACTTCAATACCTGAATATAAAGGGTCATTTCGAGTGCGACTATATTCATAGTTTGGAGGTATTATGCCTTGTTTTCGAGTGGGATATTTTTGTCTGTCATTTGGGGTAAGAAGTTCATTTTGATGCTTGTCAATTAATAAGAATAACAATAAGAAGTTCTAGATTTTAAGTTGAAAAGCGCTCTTATTGCTCTTTTTTTAACCATGGATACGGAGTCTGCGGATACAGCAGTCCCCCAAAATTCAAATCATATTGCATTATACTATCAAATTGAGCGAATTACACCGTTTTTGCTACAAATATGTTAGTATGTTAGGTTAATATTGTATGTGGGTAAAAATAAAAGATGGTATGGAGACTCTGCAGAATTAAATAAGGATCGTTAACAACCTGTAGTTGTAGCAGAACAAAATGATGCTGTGTGCAGAACAAGAATAGTATGACAAGCATTAGGAAAATTGGCTATTCAGTAGTTTTCACATAATTTAACATTTGGTTGTAGCCTCCGAACCATGAACAAGTAAACAGGCGTATTTTGTTATTTTTCAATATACAGATGATGAACTAGCAAAGAGGGGGACTGAAATACCCTTTTGTGAGCCTGAACCCTTTAGCAGAAACAAGTCCAATGTTATATTGAAAGAATAAACTAATGCTAAAAAAAAGAATATCTAGCCATTGGAAAGATCTAGCTAGACAATCAAAGGTGACTAGAACTTGTTGAGATCAAATGAATGCATAGGTCGAAGTGAAACTACACTAAGAACTTGGATTGGACATTGTCGCCTGAATAGGAACCTGAAAAAGCTCAAAGTAGCGAATGAAGAAGAACGTAGATTTGGTGGCATGGAAGAAGAAACCTCCTTCCACATATTTGCGAATTGTACAGCAAATCAGAATAATAGAGAACAGCGCCTGGGAGATTCCTGGATAGAAGAGGGACATTTACCTAAGTTGAAGTCTACAGATATCCTAAAATTCCTCCGAGAAATGAGCTACAAGACTCAAAGACTCTCCTCTGGTCTCAGTCAATGTCATCCCAAAATACATTGATGTTATTTTTGATTGTACTCGCTCAACAACATGAAAAAGAAATATCTTCTGTAAGTTCCTTGTGGCATTACTTATTCTTTTTTCTCTTTTTTTTGGAAATCAAACCGCAATAATGTTTTCTATTTTTTATTTCGACGTTTCGGTAGCGTTCCAACTACCGTTGTCACCGTTGTTCCTGGTGATATGTTGGGATCGTATTATTTGTAAATACAACCGTGTTATGAAGAGCACATCAAAAAAGAATTCTTATGAGCTGCGTGTTACTTTTGAGCTTCAACAATTCGTTCACTTGCTAAAAGCAGCGTTTAAAATGTACGGAATAATGTTTTGAATAGCGATACACGCATATTCAAGTCTTAATACTTTTTTCCTATTATAACGAAATTCTTGAACAACTATCGTTTTCACTCCTACGTAATCGGATTTACAATTTTTTTTCAAAAGAGAAAAGACCTGCTATATTGACGTTTTTTTCCTAGTGACTGTTTGTACTGTTTAAAAACTCTAATTAACGTTCTTAGGGATTACGGGATTTGAAAATTTATAAAAAGGTCAAACATTCGGTTAATTTTACTCTTTTGTTTCCAAATTCCATCCATCGCGCTGAATACGTATGAAAAAAATGGTTCATTTGTTTTTGTCATTTTGATGACGATGGAGACAAATTTATTTGTGAAAGACTTTTCAGTCGAACAAAATAGTAATTGACTCGCCTTTTGAAATGTTGGTTCAATATTTGGTATTAATTCTTGTCCCTTTCATCCTAAAATTAGTTTCATTAACGATTGTGATATTTTTGTATATATGAACTTTTGTTTCAACATTAATAATCGCTTATAAGGGAGATTCCTAATCAGGAATGACAAAAATGGTCCATATATTATTTTCTTTGGCACTTTTTTAACTTCATCACTGATCACGGTTAAAGGTGCCTTTGATTTTAACAAATTGAATGAAACCGTCACTTTGTACTCGTTCACACTGTTCGATTTTTAATTTGATTTGGTTTGTCTGATTTTGCATTTGACAGTTCATTTTGAGCCTTGCAAAATAGAATCTCATGTATTTGTTGACATTGCTAGTAGATAAACTTGTGCAACATAATTTGTATACCCAGGAGATTGTCTTCAACATATTTGCTACTTGAAATTACCTGTCAAGATGAAAATATTTAAATAAAAATGCCATTAGCTTAAAATTCGCGCTCAACCAAAAATGACTGATGACATAACGAGTACGTTCAGAATATATCGAAATTTGACAGTGTACTTCAGTCAGTCGACGGGGCAAACGCTTCTCGTGGTGCGTTTGTACATACTGTACATACACCACGGTGGTGAAGATATTTATAAGCCTTGCACCTTATTCCGCTTGGTCAATAATGATAGTCTTCACCACCTTGGTGTATAATACACTATTTCGATATTTTTGGAACTTTAGTTCTTTACGTCAGGTTATGTCTGAGCAACCGGGGGTCGCGACGCAAAAGATCTGACCGTTACGCGTTACGTTACGATACGTTATGTTACGTTGCTTCGTTATGTGCCTTGCTTGCGTGCTTGTGCTCTCTCCTTAGTCTCTCTCTCGTTTACGAAGCAGCGATTCATATGCTCCGGCCGGGATTCGAACCCGGGCCGCCCGCGTGGAAAGCAAGCATTCCACCACTGAACCAGCGACGCTATATTAAAATTCTATGCAAAGCTGGTATTCGCAGTGCTGGTGATCTACTTGAATTTGTTCGGATAAAATTTTTACTATTATTTCCATATTTTTTTTTGCGCGATTGATCTTTTTTGTTTATTTACGTCATCGGTTGTCAAAATGACATGAGGATTAAAGGCATATTTACTTTTCGAAATACAGCGTGTTGAAATTTTGAAAACTTGAATGTTTTAATTCGATAACTTTAAAATGGATGGATAAATTGATTTGACATTTGGCAGGTTGTTTTTAAATGTAAAAGGGCATATTTTGATAGAAATAGTAGTTTGTGCAACTAGTGTGGATATGATGGCCATATCGCACGAGGACAAAGTTTGAGCACGTAGGCGGAGTGCTCAATCGTTCAAGTGCGATATGGACAATCCACACGAGTCGAACAGCATATTTTTTCTACAACCCACTTAAGAAAAAATCTAGAAAAGAAAAATTTCTATAAACTGTAATATAACTTCAAATTGAAAATTTAACAATTCAATTTTATGTTTCCACTAATTTTTTTGTGGTAAACGTACAGTTCTTAAATGTCCAATTTGTATAATTCTACGGTTTCTCTCTTTCTAAATATACGATGCTAGATGTTGCCAGTCGGACTCCCTCATGAAGGGTACCGTACCATTATCTATAATAATGAATATTCTGCTGAATATTTCAAACGTCTACCTGTTGTCGTTATTAATAACAAGCAGAATAATTATTTAAAAATAAAATTAACAATAAAAAAAAACTTCCTCACGGGGAATCGAACCCGGGTCTACCGCGTGAGAGTATGGTATGCTTACTACTCTACCACCAAAGAATATGCAAATCGTTAATCTATAACGTCAAATGTATTACATCATTTTTGCTTAAAAGGAACTAAAGTTCCCACCGTGTGTCCCGCGACACGTTCTACCTTTTTTAGATCCTGTGGACTCAAGATTTGATCAAGCTTTTTCTCGAATTATATGAGCTAATGCACTTTGCAAAAAGAATATTACTCATACCACGTTCCCTTCGACGCAATAACTATTTTCTACACCCAAGCTTCCTATTGTTACTTTTTGTCATTCTGCAGTTGTATTATGATGATAACAAAATTTTTAAAGCTGCATCTATGCTTCTCAAAAGAAATTTCAATCATCTCCACACATACAAAATCTATACTTCTGAATACAACCAAAAAGCACACAGCTTAAAATTTGTGATAGGAAAATCATAAACTCACATTTTCTATTTCTATTGACATGGATGACAGTTGACATTTTCCAAGTTGTATCGAAAATCAGAAAGATGTAAGATTCATTTTATGCAGGTGTTTTGTGCAGCTGGACTTGGCTGGACTTACGATGTTAGAATAACGTCATCATTTTTAGTTTCATTTTATACAAGCGTTTCCGAGCACGTTTTCTAGATGTCAGTATTCGCACATTTGACTGTGGCGCATGTATAAACGTTACACCATACAGAAATAATTTTTCAAAGGATGGATCCAATTATTATAAATATTTACTATTTACATCGAAAAATTAAAATAATCAGAAAGAAGAAACGATGGAGCGTTCATCCTATAAATGTTACTAGGTAGGTATGTGGATGAGGCATACCGTAATCTAAATGGCAAACTAAGGGGTCTATTTTGAAACCCTTCCTCTGAAATCAGAGGCTGTTAAAAATTTATCCAGCGCTAAAATCAAATCGGTTCTCGCTAATCACATTTCCCTTAAAATTTCAAAGGATTCTCTTCAAATAGCCTGCTAAAACTATTATTTTCGAAGGGATGTTAAAGGGTAGGTACCTTTAAATAATAACGGTGATTAAAATGCATAGGTAGATGTTGCTGGTGAACCCTTGATTGAGGAATTAATTGCAGACTACGAAAATTAAGAGAAATTGTTAGGTTATATTTGAAATAGTCTAAATTCATAATCTTTATATGTTATTCTAGCGCAGAATTTAGATTATACCAAAAACTTATTGATCCCTTTCAAATACAAAATAATTTATTCAAAAGTGTTGTGGTGGAACTTTTTGTTTTCAGTCGTTCTCGGCGCCCATGACAACTATATATAACTTATAATAATTCCATGCAAGAAACCAAAAAAAATTATGCAGAGTGATTTTCGGGTTATTTTACCATTAAATACAAATCTTCATTCACTTTCTCTTCTTTTTTATTAAAGCTGCTCTCTATATAAATGAACTATTAGATAACAAAAGCGCTGTTGCCAGATACTCTACTTGAAATTTTAAAAGAACCCTTTAAAATAAATAATTTTTAATAGTCCTCTGAAATGTATACTTGCAGAATAGCATTTTAACAAGAAATTTTTAAAGGCCTTTCAAAAACTTATGTTTACGAGGCCTCTAAATTTTAAAGGATTAGTTACAAAATAGACCCCTAAGACAGGAATAAAACTACATATTCATATTTCATGTACTTTTTCTAGGTTTCATATAATTTCCTCTATTAGCCCAGTTTTTGTTCCCATTGGAAAAAATATTTTATCTACGACCACCTTTAAAATTAGTCATTTACTAACCAAAAAAAAGTGTGAAATCATACATTAGACATACGTTGAAAAGCGTGCGTAAATGAACAACCCTTTTTATATGGGACTTTCATTATAACACCCAAAAGCGTGCGTGAATAACCAATGCTTTTTAAATGGGGTTTTCATTTTAACACTCTTTCTTAGCTACTTAATTAGTATCTAGTTGCCTTGAATTTAGTCGTTCGTTTAACTTTTGTTTAACTTCGTTTAATCTTCGTTTAATCTTCGTTTAACTTTCGTTTAACTTTTGTGCTGTCAGTAAATTTGACAGAAGTGTCAGACATAGTGAAAAATATATTTAAAATTTCAATTACACTTACTTTAAATGGAAGAACCAAGAACCTCGAGAAGAATGCATTTCTTCGGATTGCCCACCACCTGAAATTAGAACTCGTTGTTTATATATTTGCTTATAGAAAATTTCTTTTTATGGTTTTCAACCGTTTCATAGCACATTTTTTTATTTTTTCTTTATGTGGTCGTATATAAAGTTTTGTATGACACTTGTGCGTGAAGTACTTTTGCGCACTCGTTGCGAAAAAGGCACTCGCTACGTTCGTGCCTTGCATTTTCGCTACTCGTGCGTAAAAGTATAACTTCACGCACTTGCTACACTTACTACACCTTACTACACACTTACTACAACATGCGGAAGAAAAAAGGCGCTATCTAGTAATACAAATAGCTATTGTTTATTTGCTTAAAATGTGACCGAAACTTTTTTTCGACGGATGTATATTAACGGAAGTTATTTTGGTAACAAATTTGACGAGATCTAACAATTGACGTCAAACTTAATGAATGGAAAGATATTTCTTTTCAAGTTTTGAAAATAAATGATCACAGTATGATTTTTTTGTTTCAGCTAAATCGGTGAATTCGGTGAGTCGTGAAAGTGACAATAACAAAGCACGCCAAATGGTCCCTAACTAGCTAAAACTAGGTTGAGACCACCTTCTCGCCCTCTCCCTTAGAAAAGTGACTGAATTATCGATCAAACATTATAAAATGCAGCACCATCCGGGGTCATGGTACCTCCCATGGGGGGTCCCCCTCCAGAAAATGGTCGCCGTGCCTATTCCAGCGGCGGCCGCAGCTGGGCCGTTGCACATGCAAAATCCTACCGTACATTTACAAGCTATGCTTGGGGGACTACCCACCCCCTTAGCAACTTTGAGGACGTTCATGACACAACCGGCGCAACCACAAACAAGAAAGGTGAGTGGATTTATTGTTTAGGGGGGTATCTTTGCTTCGTGTGAATTTCGATTAATGTTGGGTATAAAATTCTTATTAGTTGATAGCAAAAGGATAATCTGGAACACGTGGAGTAAATCCAATTTCTTCTTTTATACAGTTTTGCATTGTGAAATTTATGTTAACATCAACTGCCACAAATGAATTGTTTCCCAGACAACTGGAATTATATAGCTGGAAATATATCTGATTACACCTGAGCAATAAAATAGTTATTATACACCAAGACTATTATTATTGACCGAGCAGCAACATTATTTTGCAAGTGTCTTCGCCACGAGCGGAGTAAGGTGCTAAATTTGAGACAAAAATTTAAAATAATTGACATTATACACTATTTCAATGCTAATATATTACTTACCAAAGGATATTTAATTGGAAAACGGTGCATATGAACTATTTTATTGTTGTTATTACAATTTAATACAATAAAATACCATTAAACCTCTAGTTTATGATCACCAATATCGAGTGCAACAAATTAACGAAACCAATTATAGGACTACATCCAAAAATTTGTCAAAACTTGGGTTATGCTTTACTTTGAACTTTGAATGCATGCGCAATTGGTACAGAGTGAGCGCTAATAAAACAATTAATAGGTATATCGTCACCCCAGAATTATTATAGTGTTCAATATTCACTTTTCATAATCTTACACCACCGATTGAAGGTTTTTTTGTTGCTTCTTCATTACGGTAATAAAATTCAATTAATTTAATATTTTTGTAGATGCATATGTATTAAACATTTCTTATTTCATTCATTTGTTCGTATTCTGTGGAAATACTATTAAGTAAAATAACATGAAATATATTTAAAAAATGGATATAGATTAGGAATTACAGGGTTTTTATTTATGGTCGGATGTAGAACAAATTTATTGGATATAAAACATAATCTCATTTCCTATTAACGGTTATGGAGTAGAAATGAAGCAAGTAGGTAGCTAAAATATAATATATATTTAAAACTAAACGAAAACATTTTCGGTAGCACACCTTTGAAAAACAAAATAATTATTCATGAAAAACTTTAAAAAAGTTAAATTAATCTTTTTTCAGTTTTCGAGCTTCGATTAATAAAAAAATTATAGAAGTATTTCGCCTCATCTGGCATTTGAGAGAACATGGCTTCGAAACATGTTTCATTTTCTTCAGATACTCCAACGGTCTGATCAAGTTTTTCTATTTCAAGAAAATCCAGGTACTTTGAACCTTTCTTTTTTAGAACACACACTTCTTTCATTTCTTCCTCGAATGTTCCTTTGAAGTATAATTGGTGAATATTTTCCTTTTGATGAATAATATGCTTGACTTTTGTGAAATAAAGAATGTCAATTAAAACTTACTCCCATACATTTTCAGGACAATCACTAGGTTTCGATGGCACTCTGATTATTCATATTAATTGTAAAAATAAGAGTATTTAAAGGGATGTCCCATCTGGATAGTTATAGTTATTTATGGTTATGCTTGGATATAGAACAAAAGTTCGCCAAACGACAGAAAATTACTTTTATTATCGTCATGATATGGATATAGAACAAAATCAACAACATAAAAACATCGTCTTCTATAGATTCATATGTATGGTGCAGGATATAAAACAAAACTGATGTCAAAATATGAAACCCTTTGTTTTTAACGGACACAGAACAAATTTATGACATAGAACAAAATTGATATAAAAAAAGTTGGTCTGTAATGGGTAAAGATTAATTTTGTCACTCTTATATTGGATATTAAGCAGCTTAGTTTTTAAATTTCGGGGGCTATAAGACCGTCTCGTCAAAACAAAAATAGCAGTGTATATAACACAATTCTATCCAAAAGTGGATATAGAACAATATAATCCTGAAGATATCATGCATATTTCTCGTTTATCTTTCCATTTGGTAAAACATAATATGCCTTCAGGACTATACATACTTGATTTTTTCTAATTTTTTTTGTCATCAAATTTTGAGGATTACCTTTTTGTCTTGGCGCAATGTGCCTGTGACGTATGTACTAGCTTCAAGTAATCTGTTAGTCAAATATTATAAAAGTTATACATATACAGAGCATGGCCAGTGTTCATATGACTCTTCATTAATTTCAGTACGACTTTTTGTGTGTGATCTCTTCCTTCAATTTTGTACGATCTTGTGAACCACCGTAGACGATTAACTTTTTAATAATTCCAGTATATTGCACGGTGATCCCAACTAGGTACTCGAAACAGAATTACTTGGCGTTAGTGTGGTAAATACAAAGGTTATGAGATTTTTTCATTGGCTATTCAACGTCGTTGCCGGTCAAAAAAAGAAGATGTGATTATGAACCTGCAATAGCAGAACTAAGTTGATATCAATTAGGAATATCTAGTGATGTGGATTATATTATTGTTATGTGCTTTTCTTGGTTGATGATTCTTAGACTCAAATGATAAGGTCACAAAACTTTTACAACCATGTATATCAAAAACCAATCTTCTGAGGACATCTTTATATAAACTTTTCGACTCAAAATTTGCCCAAGAATCTTATTAACACCCTCTATTGGTATAATAAAATTAATAAACATGCTACGAACTGCCTATTTTCGTTTTGGGAGAATCAGTATAAATTATCGTTATTGGTACCTATAGGGTAAAAGTTACATTAACGCGCGATCGGCATTGCCGTAGACGAAACCAAGTATTCCCTTAAAGGAATTACACCTTATTTTATGTACCATTACATTTTCAGTAGGTACTCTGCATAACATGATACCATCAATTAAGGCAAATATTGAAAAATAGGACGAGACCGCGCCAGGCGCGTTGATGCACGATAAGGTTTACAACAACGCGCGACGCGCGTTGCAGTCGACGAATGTATTAAAGACAATGTCCCCGGTAATCCGTTGGATCATTTATGTTTTAAAGTTAATACTGGCTTTTTTTATGACAGTTTTTCAAATCTTGATAGCGACAGTTGTACACCTGCACAACCAATACAATCAACTGATGACTCAGATTAATAATAAGCTTAAGTTGACATGTTAGATACATTCGTGGAAGTGTTTAGGTTAGTAATATAGAAACTTTAGATTGGGTGAGCTATTTTCTCCGGTGCTAATTATTTAGTGATACCATTATGTAATTTTCTACAGGTATCCAAAACCATTAAGTTTGATATGTATTCAATGAAATATTTGAAATGAATTCCTACCAATAAATTTGGTATGAAAATTACATTTTTATATTCAAGTTAGTAACGCCACTTGCCGATATACCCCACCCGCTCACATACGTGACCACGTGCTATCCCAAAGTAATTGTGGTTGGACTCTAATATTCTCAACATACGCCAGATTCATTATTACCCCATCACAGAAATGATAACTGGTGTTGATACCTTTGAAGTCGTCGTGACAACCAAATTATAGCTAGTTTGAAGTTGTTGCTTGCTATAGATTCACCGAATGAACTGATAAAATTTGGGAAACCATCAGTAGTCGAAGGTTCAGTAACGACTATTGTGGTGCAGAGCTTGTAGTTTCATAATAATTGAGATTTCAGTATGAAAACACCAGATCGATTCGTATCCAAAAATAAGAAAATGTGATTGGAAGTGTGAGAGTTGAATGTATGTACATATGAATAAGAAATAAATGAATCTTCATTTTTCCTGAACGGTACAATTCATCCGACAAATTAGAACCCAGTTGACTGGAGTCACTGAAACGATTAAAGGTGGTTAAATGGCCAGCCTGAACGTCTGACCCATTTTCCTTTGCATTGCATTTTGCTTTGATGTTAGCGATTGATTGTAGCTGAATTGATGTATTAGAATTACTCAAATAACTTGAATTCTGGTGTCGGTCCGAAAATTTATACAACAGATATCTCAATTTATGATAAATTATGATAAATACTTGTATCCATTGAAACTACAATCTCCAATCTACAATTGAAACAGTTCATGTGAGAGTTATTGTCAGTTATAACATCACAAGAGCTTCGAAAATAATAAATCATTCCACCTAAAAGTAAGGAGACGTGATCTGCAAAAAATATCGAGAGCGTGTTTGGAGTGGTTTTTTAATAAAAGCAATAGATCATCAAAATAGTGAGTTTTTGACTGCGATGTAGTTGAACCTGATGTATTTTCGACTTGCAAATGCTGCTCAGGTTAAATTGCTGAGAAAAAACAGTATACCACGGCGATTAAGACAAGTTATATATTAGAATTGGGCAGTAGTAGATAATTATAATTTTGGGGGTGTAAATTAGAGTGAATGTTGCATCTTTTCTTGTTATTGTGTTACCCAATGAGTTATTTGTTTTTGGTCACGTGACGTCTCATTCAAAATTATTAATGGGACAACCTGTATATTTGTGCCTTTCTGTGTTCCTTCCGATGAAACAATTCCAACTAACTAGCACACTTGGGGTCTAAAGTGATTAATTCAAGAGCTACAGGTACTTAAAGGATTGTGAGTTGAGAAATTCATAATTAAGTCCCCTGTAATTTTCGGCAATCTCACATTCGTATGTAATGATTAAGACAAACCAATATTGTCTTATTGGCACTTTTGTCATTATCATGGCAAACTTGACAATAGGCAGTCTTTTTTATAAGATTTGCTATGCTACTTTTTAATTGATATTTAATAGGTAAGCAAGTTTTTGTGGAAAAAACACATTTTTATGTAATTTTACTCCATGATATACAGGTCGTTCCATTATTAACTTTCGAGTATAATAAAAAACTATAATTTTTGTTCGTCTTGATCATTACGTACGAATGTAAGATTGCCGAAAATTACAGGGGATTCAATTATGAATTTCTTAACTTACAATCCTTTAAGTACCTGTAACTCTTGAATTAATCACTTCAGATCCCAAGTGTGCTAGTTAGTTGGAATTGTTTCATCGGGAGGAAAACAGAAAGGCACAAATATACAGGTTATCCCATTAATAATTTTGAATGCGACGTCACGTGACCGAAAAAAATAACTTATTGGGTATCACAATAACAATAAAAAAGATGCAGCATTTGCTCTAATTCACACCCCCAAAATTATAATTATCTACTAGGTACTGCCAATTCTGATATATTACTTGTCTTAATTGTCGTGGGACACCCTGTATAATCCACCAGGACTAGTAATACAATTAAAATAATAAGAAATTTAGAAACACGCATCAATGTAAAACTACAATTTTGAACGTACAACTCTGCATATCCAGTACATTTGGAAATTATATAATTTTCTGATAGTATCTCAGCTCCTAAGAAAAATACGAACGTTCTTGCAATGCTTAAATTTAGCGCTTCTTTGTGAAGTCACGGGCTCTTTTTATCCTGTTTTTATTGTAGTTCACTTTATTTTTGACATCGGTACATTCATATACCAGCATTTACATTTATTTTCTTCTTCCAAGGATAATTTGATGTGAGAAATAGTTGTGTTATGTTTTGAAAGCTCCTCGTTTTCCCATACATACTTTTCAAATAAGCGTACTGAGCAAATGTCATCCTCTATAATATTAGGCGTAATCCATATGCCATGACATAGAATATTAGGTATACACGATTCGTCCATTTACTTTACCCTTATTTTCAATCTCAATTCTTCTCTGCGCTATGCTATTTCAAACACCAAGTTTCTCCAGTTTATTTTCATTACTTCATCTAACTATTGCAAATACTTACTCAAGTTTCATCAACAGCTGTTGCACTGGATTTTTCCTCTTTGGTCTCCACTTGCTGGATTCCAAGCTGCATCTCATGATGAATTAAGCTGTACGTGTTGATTACTGTATATAATTTTTCGTTATAGGTACTTACTTTGTAGCTTTAGAACTGCTCCTTTGTTACATTTTTACTATTATCCAATTTATTGGTAGAAGTATCTAAAAATTCACATCATCTCGCATCGCCAAATATGTAAAATGGTCGCCAAATTGATGATTGAGCCGCAACTGTCCTGAAAAACACTAACATTGTTTGTTGTTCATAGACTCTCCCATCGACTTGTTAGTGCTTGATAATTCTACCAGTTTGTTGATAGAAATGTCACTCTTTATCACGGCAACGAACACCACAGGCTACTTTTGCCACTGTGAGAATGAAACGAGATTTTTTATACAAAAATTAAATTTCAATTGAATAATTCATTTGGATTCACATTTTGTCCATCATTTTATTCAATCTTATTGACTTGAATAGGTACCATCGAAACTGGGAAGAAACATAAAAGAACAGCTGTCAGTGCAGCCTGGCTATGAAACGAGTTGGTGTGGCAGACAATAGCCTTTTTGGGTTTTGAAAAGAATACATTGGAGTACAAAATGTGAAGGACTAGCAAAAATGAAAACTGAAGAAAAACCAGAATGGAAGACAATTACCAATGTGCTGGAAAATTATTACCCAAAAAGTCAGCAGCTACTGTCCAAAAAGTGCATTTTCCAAAAATGATACGTGGTCTGTTTTTATTAATGTTTGACCGCACAGTATGGAAGTTAGGCATGCGGCAGATGGCTTACGGAGCAGCGCTTCTGAACTGGCGGGGAACTTGAAGAAACCTTCACAACTTAGTTTAAATCATTGGCGTCTAAATTTGATGGGGACAATATTGCAAGGATTGTTCACAGATGCCTCAGCCGTAAATGGTATTATGAAAAATATGACTTATAACTTTTCTCATATTCACCTGGCTTTCCTTCATAGCATATCAGGTGTTGGGAAAAAACAGTCTGCAAATACCCAAAAAATCATTGAATAAGACTTCTTTATAAATAGTAACTTGAACAGCTTTGAGAACATGATAAGTGACAAAAAAAAATAATGGAATAGGAGAAATAATCACTCCAAACCCAAACTAATCTCCACATTATCTTTAATTATTGCAGCTCTGACTTTGTTAGATCTGTTCATTATGTTTGATTGGATTATTTCCATTGATTCTCCAAAATCTTACAGCATGCCTACTTGCATTTTCTTCCCTTTTTAATATACAGCTTTGCTGAAAAGTCTCGCACCATGTGATTATCTTTGAAACGGATTGAAGGAAAGTAATAAAATTCTAAGACGATGAATGAGACTCTATTCTGCATATTTTAAAGCGAATATGTTTTGACGTCATCACTTAGCGTACGGCCGCCATCTTGAATTTCTTGAAATGACAACCTAGGTCGTGTGACCCATCAGAAAAAAGCTTACTTTTTTCTCTTTCCAATAATAATCCCAATGTATAACTTGACTTGGATATTATGATAGAAATTTAACAAAAATATTGAAATTATAATTTCAATCAAAACTGCGTGTTACAGAAATTTATAAACTAAACAATTATTTGAGTTGCGAATACTTCATTACAGTGAATACTGAAAATGCTGGCCATTTGTTTGTTGACAATAATACAATGTCTCTTCGAAGCTACGAATAGAATCGTTGATCATTTGTGGAGTAGTTCCCTGCATTTCGAGACATTTCGAGACCCTGTTTACATAAACGCGGTCTTTCAGGTAGCTCCAGAGTGGTGTCAAGTCGGATTATCTTGCCGGCCACTCAATTGCACCTCTTCGACCAATCCATCTCTGAGGGAAGATTGTATTTAAATATTGCCTAACGTCTCTTTAATAATGTGGAGGTGCGCAATCTTGTTGAAAGTATACGTTCACATTAGGAAATAATCGATTTATTCCAGGTATAATTTCATTTTGGAGTAAGTCAAGATATTTAGCACCGGTCAGCGTACCAATGAAAATGGTTTTTCACCAAACCCGCCCACACATTAACTTTTTGTGGACGCTGTGTTTGAACCTCCTCCATCCAGTGCGGATTACAATCTGACCAGTACCGACAAGTATGTCTGTTAACAGAACCGTTCAAGTAAAATGTAGCTTCATCACTGAATACCAAAAAATCTAAGAAATTGTTTTGCATCCTCATTTTCTCTGTAACTATTTCACAAAATTGTAATCGCCTATCAAAATCATCCTCGCCCAATTGTTGAAGATTTTGAACTTTATACGGATGAAAGTTATTTTTATGCAGAATAGTTTGTATAGACTGTCTAGAAATACCACAGTATAAAAACGAACCAGTAGTATAACTCTTATAAATTTCATTCATAAATTGCCAGAGCTTTTGATGACCTTGAACGGATCGGTTTACGATTCATTCTACCATAGGCGTAGGTGGCATAAGTTTTAAAATGACTTGAACGTGTAAAATGTTTTTTCTTAAATATTGTAGAACAGTACACTGATGAGTGAATAAAACAATAGTCTTATACAAAATATTCATTGGTTTTTCCATATCACAATTTTCATTTTGTTATGGTTTTTAAAATTTTTATTGACAAATAATGTGTAATATAGTCGTACCCTGAAGAAAAGTTTTATAATAATCTTTATTCATAACACTATTTTAGGAAGAACAAACAAACATTTATCGTACATGCTCGCTAAAACCAGATGTGGTCGTGCACGAGCTTATGACTAAGTATTAATTTTATATCTTTCAACAAATATAATACATATTAAAAGGAAAAATATCAAAAGACAATAGAACTTCTGAAATATCATACGACATATAACATATTTTAATAATAGTAAATTTAACCAATAAGACCATTTAATAATAAAAAGAAAAAAAGAAAATAATGTGAACACATGAAATATCGATCTAATTTAAATAATGGTAGAAATGGTAGATTACGTTTAACTTGAAATTGTTTTATTTTCAATTAGTTCATGTATATCTCCTATCAAATTCAATTATTAGATATTTTATTGGAAAATCAACACAAGGATGTACAAACTCTGTTGTTTGACTTATATTCATGGGTGATTCAACAATATTATCTTCCGTAGCAACTTTCTCAAAAGTCATTTGAAATAATTTTTCTAATAATGGGATGTATTGTACACATGAACATTGAACATGTTTCAATAAAATAGCCACAAAAGTAGCGAACAAAATTCTTTTCCAATAAATCATGTGTCTGAAAGTCTTCAGGCATTGCAGTATTTGATGAAAGGAATATTGTTGGAATAGCCTTTTTTTAAAAGAAGTTTTCTTTTATGAGGTTGCATAATCATGTCTGGTTAAAAATGAGCACCACATAAACGATTACTACTATTGTATGGAGTTTATAGTTTTGGCATCAAGTCAGGCCTATCGCATGCTTTGAGCCAAACTTTAGCTCTGAAACAAAAAGAACAAATTGA
>CAJUYG010000358.1:97447-127797 GCA_910591675.1 Galerucella calmariensis | reverse complement strand
TATGTTAATAAATGAGCCTAATATGTTATATACGAAAAACATGGTATCTAATAATTATTATGATGATTAAGTTAATAACAAACTATTATTGATGGCTATTATTAATATTCGAGAAGTGTTTTAATTTCCTAGAAGGGACAGACTAAACTATCAAAACGTTGGAAAATCTAAGAATATTTTGGGGCGTGCTGAAATATGTCTGCCACCTTACAAATTGTACATATAGAAAAGGTGATGCAGCAATATTTATTCACTTTTTCCCTAGCCACGTAGCGTTAATAAAAAGGAATGAGTATAATTGCTTTCACACATTAACGGTTGTGAAACTTAGAAGATATGTCTGCTGAATCTAGAAAGATAATAAATTTATTGCCTAATAAATATCTTATGGTTGAAATCGGTAGTTGAAGATTGCAGGGGTATTGGTGAATAGAAAAAGGAAATCCATGACATATTGTAACGCGACGGAGACAGTTGAGCCAAAATCCCTGCTGTCAGTCTGTTGGTCTAATTTGGGAACATGTAAAAAACTGTTGTTTTCGTTTATTTGGGCTTCAAGCACTTGTCGTCACGACTTTTAAGCAAAACGAACACGATTTTGTAGGATCCTCAAAACCACTTGTCATGTGCCAATGCCAATGAATTTCCTATGTTGTTAGAAGAACAGTTCTCAATTATAAGGATCTTGATAATATCATTTTGCATATTAGGCAATCCATCGATCTGTCAAAATAAATTCAATATGGCGGCGACGGTCAAACAAATAACAAAGTTTTGTTTGAGTGTTTGTTTATCCATTGGTTTTCTTTCTGTTTTTGGCTGTAAATTGTGATTTTTGAATAGTAAAGTGTTTGTCTTGTGAAATGCCTTCGATATATATTGTGGTTGGTTGTGGAAGCCGTTCTAATCGTGATGAAGTTTCGTTTTATCGCGTTCCCGCAGAGATAAAACATAGGTTTTTAACGGAGAAAAACGATTCGACCATACTTCGCAGGGCTGCATGGATTGCGGCAATGAAGAGAGACGATCTGACCGAATCTATATTGAAACACCAGAAAGTTTGCAGTAGACACTTTATAACTGGTAGGCTTCTTATCAAATATTATCTTAAATAGCATATCAACTCTTCTAGCTCCTAGTATACGTAATTTATACTCAAGTAGGTATTAACTTATTTTAGGCAAACCTGCTGCCCTCGAAGATAAAGACCACCCTGACTGGGTACCATATCAACATATGGAACATGTGTCTCAGAAAGTAAAAAAAAGGGCTGCAGATGTTGAGAGAAAGAATCGCAGAGATAAAAGGACAAAACTGACATGCATAGGTCTGACACGTTACTGATTCCAATGTTTGACCGTCGCCGCCATATTGAAAAGATCACGTGGTCTGGATTGCCTAATTTAGATATTTTTAGTAAGGTTAAAATCTTAATCTGCACAATCTTAACCTTTAAATAAAGGTCGAACCGGACAAACGTCAAATATTTAATGTCCGTGGCTTGAAGCTCATACTTTTCGGTATGTGCTCATGGGGCAAGAGGAAGGTGGGATTAGGAGTCACGCTCCGTAATAAACGAACGAAATTCAGTCACTACGAGCTGCTACCAGCAGCCAAAAAGGAATAATCTAAAACACCTAATAACAGTGCCGAGTTAAGCAAGCGCGGAGCCCGTAGCAAACTGTTTCAAAGAGCCCTTGATCTGCTATGGGTTCTTGAGTATAAAGTGGTAAAAAAACGATTCAATACTCAATACGTTTATTTCCTATCTGAAGGTATGAAATTTGGTGTTTTATTTACCACAAGGAATAGGCGGGTACCGAGTGTTTGACGTTTCAGACGTTTCCCTTAAAAAATTACGCTAAGGCAGAGATGAGTGGGCTTGAGTATGTGGGGCCCCCTTTCGCACGGGGACTGTAGCAATTCTACTCTTGCTACGTGATTAATCCGGCACTGCCTAATAATACAAAAGTTACAGGCAACAAACGACCTTGTTTCACATTGCGTTAATGTTTAACTCACAACTAGTTAACAAATACCAATTAATCTCAAATATTCAATCCCGACACTTGACAGCAGCTGTCAAATTAAAAATGGAAAATCAATATGGTGGAAAAAGTCATATTCTTCTGTATATTGTGTCGCTTATTTCGAATTTGTTGCACAATTTTCAGTTTTGTTATTTGACAGCTACGAACTTGCTACGAAATTACCGAAAAAAATCAATGAGCTGAAATATTTGCATGCTGCATTTGCATGTTCTTATATATTTTTTGCGCGATCGATCTTTTTTGTTTATTTACAGCATCGGTTGTCAGGTCAGTAAGTTGTGTTCACTGGTTTCTGAATCTAACACGTCGGTAAGTGATTTACTTACCGTTCAGACGTCGGTAAGTAAACTACGTCTTAGCTCTACATACATTTAAGTGGTCCTAAATAATATATTACTTCATTCATTACACAAAAGAAACAAAAAAAAATGAGAAGATTGATACTTTTTAATGAACAGAATCGAACAGAACAATATAAAAAGTAATAAATAGCATGAAAACAATTTCACCAGAATGCAAATTATATTTTAAACTGATCGAGAAGTATAAATGTCACTTTTGATATTTCGTTCATTTCGAAGAAATTTAAATTATTTTATTCGAATATTTCAATACGATCGCGCGAAAAATGGTATAAGCATTTCGAACGTTAAGGGTGATACCGGTCTCCGGCAAAATTGGAGGCTTCGCTACGCTCAGCCTCCAAACATTGCTGTCGACCGGTAAACAACCCTTACCGTTCTTGATACTTAATATACTATTATGCTGCTAGATTAAAATGTGATGTGAAATTTTTGAATTGTACAACATGGAACCTGTCAATATTAAAAATATAACCTTTTAGCGGGTTTTTTATTTCTGAAATCGTAATCAGCGGCAGAAAAAAACTCTTACCCTCAAATATACATGTAACACTCCTCCGCCTTCGGAGTCGGGTTGTTACCTTTGTTACGCTTTCGACATCTATAACAATATTATTTTCAATGTTCCTGCTACATTATAGATAAAAATAAATTTACTGACATCAGCGCCTAATAATATTAATATTCTTATATAATTATGAAGGGGGGTTTAAAAATGCGAATATCTCGGAAACCAGTAAATTTTGAGACTAATGATAGGTATACCTTTTTGTCGCAAAAATGATGCAGTTTTAATATTCTCCAATAAATAGATAAATAAGTTAAATAAGTTAATCGCACAGTTACACCAACAACAAAGCTTCTCTGGCGCCCTCTAGAGAATACATCGAAATGAATAACATATTATGATTTCCCAGGCCCTAAAACCCATATCTTCAAATTTTCACGTTTATATATCAAAAATCTTTCAATTTACTGAGAAAAAATATTTTCGACATTTCAACCATGCCACCCTGCATCTTTCTTATCATCAATATTCCATTAAAAGAAGTTGCGTCAGACTGTAATATTTTTAGGCGAAGAATCTTCAATTTCACTTTGGACCACTACTTACACACCACCCTGTATATCTTATCCAATTTTCAGTATTTGTTGTTAAAACGGCAACAGAAATACATCATCTGTGAAGATTTCGACTGTCTAGCTATAACGGTTCATAATATACATCCTGGTGACAGACGGACAGTGGAGTCTTAGTAATAGGGTACGGTTTTTACCCTCTGGGTACGGAACCTTGAAAAATTGATTAATATTTGGATGCGGTGAGTGGAGCTATTAATTATATTTTGAGCGAAATGTTTCACAGTCATTTTATTATGATCCGGATTAAATTCACTTTATTCAAATGCGAAGCAATCTCCAACTTATTTTGTATCTTAAAATGGTAATCCAAAAATGGAAGTATACCTGAATTGGACGGAAGACAACTCGGACATGACTTTTCGAAAACACGTATAACGTCATTTTCGAGAGGCAACTCGACCCCAACCGATTATTAGTTAGGGGGTGCAGGTGGTTTATCTCTGGATTTCATATTCTACGCAAAGCGTAGCGTAGTACGCTTAAGTGAAAGGTAAGATTAGGAACTACCTGATTTGTTGGCCTAACCTACATATTACAAACGCCAATAATTCATGACTGCGACACTTCGTGCTCTTCGTAACGGTTAACTATTAACGCTAACATTTAGTTTTTTTTGTAGGCTTAACTTCATAGGCGTGTGCAGACTTTATTTTCAGGGGGGGCAAATATCAATTCGGAATCTTTTGATGAAAAATCAAAGAGCCGTGTCCGCCGAAACATTGCTTTTGCATATTGCTGCCCTTCAATTTCTCGCAATTCATTTAAGAATAAAAAACTGCTTCCTCGTATCATTGAAAGAACGTTCAAATTTAAAAATTATAAAATGTTATTAATAGATTGATATTTTGAGGAATTGGAGTGGACCAATTAGGGTGGGCCATGGCAAACCCTGCCTCCCTGTAGACACGCCTATGCTTAGCTTAACTGGATCCAGAATGAAACTTATACTTCATATGTGGCTCGTACATTTTCTTGTCGATAATGAGATCTTTAACCAGTTTGTTCTTATTTCGATAGCTAATGCTGCAATTCGAAAACAAAATTCCAATCCGTAGGCTGTAGACGCAGCTATTCTAAGCTATTAAAAATAGGTATTCTCATTTTTTAATTTTAAAGAACGATAATCGTCACACAAAACCACATTATTGTTATAATTAAATTCTAAATATAAGTACGACTGGAGATTTGGCCGTGCGTATTGACGGTAGGCCAAGAAAAAACTAAGTAGATAAATTGAAAGTTTTTGTCTAGGACAAAAATAAATGTGATCGTTTCATGCTCGTGTGTTAAATTAATTGAGTAAAGAGATGAATATCCTCGCTCATGATACGTACGGAAATCGAGTCTACTGTTTTTTTTTAGTTCCACGTCCTTATTACATACAGTGTGGAACAGCCGAATGGAATAAATTCGATAACGAATAAATGAGGGCATGCTGGGAATAACGCTTGGACACGTCGATTTGTATTTTTAAAGTCGCATTTTTTCAAAAGCTATAAGTAGAAACCCTGGGAAGGAGCATAGAAAGGAATCAATTAAGGTGGTATGGCATGAAAAATAATCAACAAGCTAAAATGATATGGCAAACAAACACATGTGGAAGGCAACCAAGGGGGAGACCACGAAAAACCTGTGGTGATGCTGTAGCGGAAATCCTGGAAAAACTTGAACTAGATCGGCAGGAGGCGAAGCTAAAATGAACAGGAATGGGCTAAGCTTGTACATAATTAAAAACTCCTTAACACCTCAGTGTACATTAAGGTTCTGATTATATACTTATATAATACAGGGTGTCCCAAATAAGAGTGACTGATTTTAAACATAAATGCCCAGCTTATTAATTGCTCCAAAGAGATGGGGTTTTCACTAGTTTTACTAGTTTATCAAAGAGATTTTTTTAGGCTTGGCTGGCATTTCATCTCATCAACACAGGGTGTTTTACTAATGTTGATCCAATTCAAAGGGGAAAATATGTATTTTTTTAAATGGATCACCCTATAATTTTTGATTTTATTCGAAAGAGCAATAATTCTCCTTTCCAAAAATGTATAGTTTTCTTTCTTTTGTTCCAATAACAACAAAGATATTCGAGGTTTCAAGTAGTAGTACATTTTCAATTAGTAGTTTCATATGAACGTATTTTGATGCATAAAATCAAATCATGCTGTGGCCGTTTGACGCATAACAACAAATTGATTGGAAGAAATTGGTTTTTGAGAACCTCATATTCTACAATTATGTTTGTTACACATGCCATTAATGTGGAACATTGCTTCATCAGACATAATTCATAATGAATTGGGTTCGTTTCTTAATGAGTCAAGTAAAGTCTCACATACCATTACTCGTTTTTCATAATCTGACTCGTACAATTTTTTATAAGTCTGAATTTTGTATGGAGTTAATCTTAAAATTTTTAGGCATCTTTGAACGTCACTCTTGCTAAGCTCCAAAGTTCCAGCAATTTTTCTAATAGAAATTTTATGATCGTTATCATGTGGCACTTCATTAATTGACATTAACTTGTTTAAAAGACCATCATTATTTCTTGGTTTTTTTAAGAGTGCAATGCAACCAGTTTCGATAAATTGTTCATACATTTTTTTAATTATATTCAGTGACGGCGGATTTTTCATAAATTTCCTTCTGGATATCCTCCTTGTTCATTGATTTCGTTTCTGCATACATTTTTACAGTTTGAGCTTTTTTACTCACTGTATAGATCATTCTGAAACCGACTTATATGACTTAACAAAATTACTAGTGTCAAAATTGCTGATTTTGTTGTTATGCATCAAACGGACACAGCATGAGTTGATTTTAGGCATCAAAATACGTTCATATGAAACTACTGATTAAAAATGTACTACTACATGAAACTTCGAATATCTTTGTTGTTAATGAAACAAAATATAGGAAACTATACATTTTTGGAAAGGAGAATGATTGCTCTTTCGAATGAGATCAAAAATTATAGGATGTTTCATTTGAAATAATACATATTTCTCCCTTTGAATTTGACCAACATTAGTAAAGCACCCTGTGTTGATGAGATGAGATGCCAGCCAAGCCTGAAAAAATCTCTTCGATAAACTAGTGAAACTAGTGACAACCACATCTCTTTGGAGCAATTAATAAGCTGGGCATTTATGTTTAAAATCAGTCACTCTTATTTGGGACACTGTAGGTATTTAAAAAAAAATATGTAGGGTGTGTCATCTAACAATGGCCAATAACAACTTTCCTAATTCAAATGAAATCCCCTAATTATTATTTATTCATAATTTTATTCATGTACAATGTCCCATACTTATCTTCAACTATTTCGGAAATATCAAGGGTTCTCAGATTTATTACAAAAATTAACATTAAAAAAAGAAAATTATCTCATTTCACAAATTCGCTACACTAGACTAAAAACCTGATAAGTAATACTGATGATTTTGCGCCTTCCTATCCACCGATTTGGGAAAATTTGGTTCAGGTACTGCCGGACATTGATTTGGTGAAACCATATTGTATTGGCAGGATCTTGCGAGTTTGCTGGATCAGGATATAAGTATTTCAAACCTATTATCAATGAAAAAGGGCCCCCCTTACTTCTACTTAATTCCTGATACTTCCAGAGACTAGTAGCTCCTTTAGTACTCTTCCCCAGAAGTTTCTATGGGTGATGCACAACATAAATATTTGAAAATAATTTTTCTTTATAATCACTTATTGCATTTATTGAATATGATATTTCCTTTTGGTTCGGATTTGGTTTTTCCAATAATACCTCATTTTCCAGCATTCATATTATCATCAACGATGAACCTAAAGCATGAAATAATTTGATATTTTTTGAAAATCGTTAACTGGAATATTAATTTTTGGTGGATTCATTCAGAGGTGCTAAAATTCGACTTTAATGATTTTGTTTCACCAAAACTTTTAACTTCTGTTTCTTCTTAGACTCTTGAAAAGAACTTTTCTGCCCATTGAGTGTTTAAAGAGAGAACAGGTACAAATTTAATGTTATTAAATAACTTTTGAAACTTTCCAAAATCTCTACGAGGATTACCCTTCAGAGCCTCAGGAAAGTTCTTAGAACAGAATTATTAATACTTACAATTCAATTTTTTAATTTTCAACAATATACAAAAAATAAATGTCAGTGAATCAAAAGTTTGATGCGATTATAGATTATTCAACTTTTTATAGAATTCAATAATGAAAAATAATAATATAAAACAAGTTGAAGAGAAAACTGTGAGATGATATTATAATGAAATTACATTGGGTTTAGTTCTTGTTAATATCTTGCATCTACTACCACATCCTAACCCCTTAAGCCTCATTGTATAGAGTCGATAATCTGTAAAAAAACAACAAATGGTTACAGGGCTGAATTAAATAGTATTCAAGCTAAATAAAATAAATAACATTATTATAAACAATTTTCTTGAAATTGCACAACATAAGTTTAACGTTAAAACACAGTATAGGAACGAACCAGTATGTTATCTCGTGACGTTACACTGCCGAGCTCTCTGTCACCTACAACGTCGTTCGGATGAGTATCTCATCCGGCAGCCAGTGCTGTGCTGCGATTCAACCAGTGGTGCCAGTGGTGAATTTGCGAATAAAATTATTTATTACAGTTTATATTTTTACGAGGTTTTGGTAACACAACAGCGTATAGGCTAGAACACGCACGGCTTGCTAAATACATACGTTCTGAAATTGTAATATTAAAATATGATTTGTTTTTGAATTTATTGAAGTTGTTGAAGTTATAACGCGTACACTTGCTAAACACACAAAATGTGGAGATTATAATGCGTATGACTTGGTTAGCACAATAATAAAGAGAGGTTATAGTGCGTACTTGCTAAAAATACAAAAGCATTTATCATTATTATCTGTATATAATCGCACATTGCAGCATCTAATACCTTTCCTCGCATCTTATACACATGAGAGCTCATGGCAGCATGTGTTGAATGCCTTGATATAGACGCGTAGGTTGATGGTTCGCGCCCGGACTATGGTGAAAAATTTTTCAATTTATTTGCATTCTATAAGAGAGAAAGATGCAGACAAAGAAACGCGCGACGCCGCACAGCTTACAATAGCTTCCTATATCAAAAAGTGTCGTGACAACTTTTGGTAAGAATTTTATCCGTCTAGCCTCCTTTCACAACGCGCGATAAGGAACTTCGTTCCAAAAAAAGTTACATCGAAAAATATGAATTTTTTTCTCGAATTTCTGAAGATTTTCGCTTATAACTTTTTCATTTATAGTTCCACGACAAAAAGTTACTGGACCAATGAACACAAAAAGTATATTAAAGATAGGGAGTGCTTTAAGTCAGGTATTTGCAAACATGCTTGGGAAAACGGGCATCAAATTCAGTGGGATTCGGCGAACATAATATTAAAAGAGACCAATAATAAACGACAAAAAATCAAAGAATGTGCTAAATACTTAAGTTAATGCGGATAAATGTGTAGCTTTCTTGATAATTTGCTAAAAACTTTAATTCGATCCTAGCATTTCCGAATCATTTTTCGATATTATGAATTGATTAGATTATTATCAATTTCTCCGAATATTTAGCCGCGCCACAATCGTATTATCACGATGCTTCTAGCTTCATAGCGGTTTTGTGAACTTATTTTTCATAAGGAGCTGAAACTGAATAAATATTCCGTTTTCTCGCAGCATTCGTTGGTAAATGATGCGAAGTGAATATTATATTCGAAGGTTGTGTTCTTGGAGATTATACTACTATCAAAATAATAACGAAGTAAAGCTAGAGAAAGCGCCTATGCAGATTTCGTGCATTACAGAAACTCTAGCAAGTGCTATCATAATTATTGTCTCTTTGTCACGCTCTTACAGTTAATTAAAACTTATTATCGTTCCATCGAAATAAGTACCGAGTATATCAGATATCACGCATCAAATAGTCAGATAGACTTTAAGAAAGCTCCTGGATGCATCTAAAATACAAGTGAGCAATGGAAGTATTCCTTAATCTGAGTCCACTTAACATTTTTATACAGGGCGAAGCCAGATCTCCAATGCACAGACTGCTGCAGTAAACAATAAACCTACGGTGCTGACAGTCGAGAGCTTATCGAGGAGCTGCGTAGCTTAAGAGGCAACCCATTGACAAAACGTCTACGAAGCAGAGCTTTAATAAAATAAGTTCCAAATTATAATAGGTGGAGAAGACTGGAGAAGACTTGAATGAAGATGCTCATCATATACAGAATGAGGCAACATGGCATACGGTCTGCTTCAAGACAGAAGTAGGTGTGGAAGCCGGGATTGTAGGTCTAAGCCAAAGGACAGCTATCTTTTCGAATCTGCTATTCACATAACAGTGAGAAATTAGTTTATTGTGCAACAAGAGAGAAAAGTACTTTCCCCACATGTTGCACACTATGCTTTTTCTACAACTGCACAAATTTAAAGAATACAAGTAAAGTAACTTGATATTTATTTTTATGGTTAGTGAAACAAAAATAACACTGTCTCTAAACTGTTTAATAATTTTATTCAAAATTATAGTTGATTGTGAAATTTGTACAACTTCGTGTAATCAAACCCGGAACGTCATTTCTTTTCATTGAATTTTCTGTTATTTGAAACTACCTTTTCGAACTTGAAAACTTCTAATATAATCTGACAGTTTTGTGACAACTAAATAGGTATTCAAAGATGACAGTAGCATACTAAGCTTTTGTCGATTTTATTTGATTCTCCATATAAATGTATGTGCCGTGAGAACAACTAAATAGGTATTCAAAGATGACAGTAGCATACTAAGTCTTTGTCGATTTTATTAGATTTTCCATATAAATGTATATGCGTGGGCAAAGTGCCGTAAGAAATAATATTTCTCACAGTATGAGCAATATTTGTTTTTTAAATTGAGTAAGCTATGCGAAATACGTCACTTTTCATAGCAGTTGTAAAAAAAAATACTTTCAGCCTTCGCCCTAGCTCTGCATGAAGTCTAGAATGGCTGAATATAGTCTAGGATACAATGGAAAAAAGAAACACGCGTACTTCAGGCTAAAAAACGGTTTGGATCTGCTCATCAACGAAATACTAAACCTGAATCACCTAAAGAGGTAGGAGTGGTAGGAATACTCACTGATCACTGCATCCTATAGCAGCACTTTACCATGCGCATGTTTTCTGCTTGTTTTTGTCGAGTGGTACGATATGGGATCATATGGTTGAAAAGACGATTTAAAGGTGAAAAAACATACTATGATAGAGAAAATTATATTTCCTGATCTACAGTAACAAGAAAGCTGGACTTCGGTTTCACATAAGAAGAAACCACTAGAGTCTAGAACATCGAGAAAAAGATTTATTTGTGACAATCAAAATCTTATTATGTCAAATAAATATGATTTTCCATATGGCCTAACTAATATTTAATTTGTCGTTGAGAAAGGATTTGTTTCAAGTTCGGAAAGTAATATTGTTGTTGAATGAAAATAAAATGAGTTATCTATCGAACATTACATTCATTCTTGTAAAAATGTATCATATTTGTCTCAAACAACATTTATTGAGGTATAATGACAAAATAGTTATATTAATTTTTGAAAGCATTTAAATTATTTAAAGTAGTTTCTCAATAACAAATACTTATTTTTGCAAGCTGACTATATTGTTTTATTATAAAAAAATTACTTTATGGCAGAACGACATTTCTTTATCATAAAAATCGGTATCGGTAAAATATATTTCTTTACCATAAAAAAGTATATTGTCTGGGTTAACGATATGTTTTTCATTCGTAAAAAATGTATCTTCCCAGTAAATTATATTTTTTTGCTGGAAACAAATGTTCCTTCTTCAAGAAAACTATTAATTTTTACTAAAATTCAACATATTTATCATAATCGCGCCATAATTTTCATAAACATTATTATTGCCTTATAGTGAAAAAATATATTTTCTCAAAAAACCGAATTATTTATTGTACTTTTTTTTTTTTTTTATTTAAGAAAAATAAAGCGCATCAACCCTTTAGGTTATTAGCGCTACCAAATGAACAATAGATATTTAAATATTAAGTACTACTACAGTAAAGATATATATAAAAAAAACAATTTTGGTAATAAATTAAACTTTGTGTAGATACTGAATAGCACGTAGATAAGCTACCAAGTTTTCCATATTGTACTCTTCTCCTAGCAAGTGATACATAGTAGGTGGAGTGTTAAATGCAATTCTTTGCTGTGAATACTGCGGACAATCTATTAATACATGCCTGACTGTTAAAGGGCATTGACACACTGTACAGCGGGGTTGTTCAGATTTAGTCATTAAGTGTTCATGGGAAAATCGGGTGTGACCTATTCTTAGACGGGTCAGAATAACTTGTTCTTTCCTGGTCTCTGGAACGGCCTTCCACGGTTTAACTGTTCTTTTCACGTCCCTAAGTTTATCGTTAGATTGAGACCACTGGTGTTGCCAAGCGTTATTAACCGATGTCTTGATAAATATTTTCATGTCTGTCATCATAGCTCTCGTGACTTCGATGGTACTAGGATTCTGAATTGCAGTTTTGGCTGCTGCATCAGCTCGCTCATTTCCCTCTATTCCTGTATGTGAAGGTACCCATAGTAACTGTACGACTGCTCCTGAATTGTATAGCTGGGATAATTGCTGCTTAATAAGTTTTAGTAATGGGTTTGATGGATATATCTGGCGCAAACTTTCAATTGAGTTCAATGAATCAGTTACTATGAGCAGGTGTTTTACATTTTCTCTATTGGCATAGACTAGTGCTTGAAATATCGCATAAAGTTCTCCAGTTAGAATGCTTGTAATATAGGGTAGTCTAAATTTGATTATCACATTTGGAGTTACAAGTGCTGCTCCAACTCCAGTATCCGTTTTGGAGGCATCTGTGTAGATATGAGTATATTGTTGTAAATAAGATATTTTCTCATGGAATTTTCCTCTAATTAGGGTATGGTTTGTTTCGTTCTTATCAAAACTTGTTAATGATGTATCACATATTGGTAATTTTATTATCCATGGAGGAGGGGAGGGAATGAATTGGGGGATTGCTTGAGGAATAGATATATGTAGTAGGTTAAGGTATCTGTTAATTCTTTCGTAAAGTGGTGGATCTGTTCTTTTCCTTTTTTTATATTCATCCGAATAACGATTGGCGAGGGTGTTGTCATAAACTGGATGATTGGGATTTGCAGATATACTGATCGCGTAAGAGAGACTAAGGTAAATCCGTCGGAGGTGGAGGGGAATTTCGGAGGCTTCACTGAGAAGGCTCTCGGTAGGGCTTGATCGAAATGCGCCCAGGCAAATTCTGATCGCAGTATTCTGGACTGGATTTAAAAGATTCAGTACTGTTTTTTTCGCTGACGAGTATGCTACGCATCCGTAATCAAGAGGTGATCTAATTAGTGAACGATATATACGTATTAATGACTTTGAATCAGCGCCCCAATTCCTATTAGATAATATTTTAAGCAGATTGGAACTTTTATGAGTTTTACAAATCAGGTCATTAATGTGAGTTTTCCAAGTCAGCTTGTAATCCCAAAGCATACCTAGATATTTTATATGATCATCAAAATTCAAATTATTGTTGTATAACTTCAGTATAGGAGTGTAGAAAAATGGGTTTTGGAAAAAATTATGCATTTCGTTTTCTCTGTGGAGAATTGGAATCCTGTAGACTCAGACCAAATTTCGAGATGTCGAATATGTTGCTGCATGACCGACGTCATGTAGTTTATATTTTTACCCTTAATATATAAAACTAAATCATCTGCGTATAGTTTCCCTTTCAGTGGTTTATCAAGTTCATTTAAAATATCGTTAATTGCGATTAAAAAAAGTGTTACGCTTATTATCGAACCTTGAGGAGTACCATTTTCTGGTTCTTTGCTATTCGAGAAATGCCCGTTCAATTTTACACGAAATGATCGCTTATATAAATAGTTTTTAATGAACGCAAGCATATTTCCATTTATTCCCCAATCGACTAATTTTAATAAAATTTTATGCTTCCAAGCTGTATCGTATGCACGTTTGATGTCAAAAAATACGGCCAGAACTTTTTGCTTGTTAAGGAATGCTTCATGAATGTCAGATTCTAAGTCTATTATATTGTCAATTGTTGAACGTCCTTTTCTAAAACCATTCTGTTCTCTGTTTAGTAAGGAGTTGGACTCTAGGAACCAAATAAGTCGGTTATTAATTATTTTTTCCAATAATTTGCAGACACAAGAGGTAACGGAGATAGGCCTATAAGATTTAGCTTCATTTTTGGGGCAGTTTGGTTTTAAGATCGGTACTATTGTTGCTTCCTTCCAAGTATCCGGGAGTTGTTGTTGGAGCCAGTAAAAGTTGAATATATTTAATAAGAATATTGAAGCTTGCTTGGATAGGTTCTTTATGAATGCTGATGGAATATTATCTGGACCGGGGCTACTATCTTTGATCTTTTTTAGGGTTTCGTAGTACTCATCCAACGAAATAGGAGTGTTAAGGGGAGAATTATTATTGGAATCGATACAAATGGGATTGAGTTTTTCAGTGAGATTTTTATACTCAAGGAATTTAATGTCATAATTGGCATTACTGGAAAATTGTTCAAAGGTGTTTGCTAGTGTATCGGAAATTTCCTGAGTACTCGTTAGATCTTGTCCACGTTCTGTCAATATGTTGATATTAAAATTAGAGTAACTACCAGATATTCGTCTAATCCTATTCCAAATTTCTGCGGGGGGCGTAGAGATGTTTATACGAGATACAAAGTTGATCCAAGACTCTTTCTTAGATCTTTTTATTATGTAACGCGCTCTGGCTCTGAGATTTTTGAATTGTTGTTGATTTTGTGTGGTATTATGTTTTTTATACTTATTAAACGCCTGTTTACTCAATTTTATCGCATCTTTACATGCATTATTCCACCATGGTACGGTAGAACCATTGTGGAAGGGAGATGGTTTTCCTATTGCTATATCTGCGGCTTTTGTGATAATGGATATAAATTTATTTAATAATTCGCTATTGTCGACTTCGTTGAAATTAGTTTGATTTAAAAGGTTATCTACAATACTTGTATACAATGACCAATTTGCAGTTTTTAACTTCCATTTACTACTAGGGTGATGTGATGTCTGGTTGTATCGGATATTTGTTATAATTATGGGAAAATGGTCACTTCCGTGAAGATCTGAAAGTACGTTCCAACTAAGGTTAAGTGCTGTAGTAGAATCGGAAAAGCTTAAATCAATGTGTGACAAATTACCATTATAACTGTTGAAGCGTGTGGGACGGCCATCGTTTAGGAGTGATAAGTTATTTTGTTCAATAGCGTCGTATATTATTTGACCGCGTTGGTCAGTGTAGGGACAACCCCAAAAAACATTATATCCGTTGAAATCTCCGACAATTAGTCTAGGAAAAGGAATCTGATTAATAAGATTGGTTAAGCTCTCAATGTTAATATCCTTATTGGAAGGGAGATATATATTACAAATATTTAATTTGTTTATGCCTTGTATCCGAACTGCAATTGCTTCTAAATCAGTTACTAATGGAATTGAGCATGATTCTATATCTTTTTTAACATAAATTGATACGCCGCCGCTGGCTCGTCCACAATTTTGTCTATTAAGAAAAAAGCCGTTGAAATTTTTAGGAGAATAAGTCTTATCACTGGTGAAGTTTGTTTCTTGTAAACATAATATTGCTGGGTTTTGCTCTGATATTAAAATTTGTAGCATTTCTAGATGTGAGTATACACCGTTGATGTTCCATTGTACTATATTATTGAACGCGATGAAAAAATAAAATTTAAAATAATTGATTTTCAATAAGTTTCCTGCGATGAATCGCTTTCAGTGTCAGTAGTTTCAGGATTACAAACATGCTTACATTTTTTTCGGATTTTAGTGCATCTGGTTTTAATACTACGATCAGAAAGATGTGGATGTATTTCCTCAAGCATTTTACACAATGCTGGCAAGTCATCGGTATAATTTTTGGCGATCAGTTCGGGATTGGGGGAACCATAGCAGTTATCAAATAGATCTATAAGTTGGTCAAAGTTGAGAGGAAAACGAGAGGCGTGATCGTCGATAAAAGACTTAGTGGGCTTAAGTAGTTCTAGTGTGGGTTTTTTATGTTTGGTTTTTTTGGGGGGCTGGGAAATGGGTTTCACAAATTGAGGCTCTGTATCATTGTCAATTTCTGGAGAATGTCGATCTGAAGATTTCCTTTTTACTTGATTCGAAATGAGTGGTTCAGATAATTGTTGAGTTGGATTAATGGGAGGTGTTGGATGTGATACAGTACTAATTTGCTGAGAGTTTGATAATGTTTTAGGTTCTGGTAGCAATAGTGATGAAGTAGTGCTTTGAGTTACAGTAGTTGGGGCAATAGGTTCAGTTGGAGTAGTAGAGATCACTGTGCATTGAGATGCTATGTGACCAGGCTGTTTACATTTAAAACAAGACATTCCGTCGATGGACATGAAAATACGGTGGGATGTGTTCTCATGGGTGACTAGGAATGAATCTGGGAGATTTGTATCATCTTGTAGAGGAGTCGAGTACACTTGACGTCGAAAACTACCAATATGACCATATTCCGTTTTAGAGAAACCCGCTCTTACGGGACTTACAGGAGATAACAAATTGAAGCCCATATTTTTTAACGCTGCCTCTAATGTCTCATCGGGAATGGAGGGATAAACATTTGATAGTAAAATGCGACTGGATGGGGTAATCAATCTTCTTGCTGGAATAATTTCATTATTTATAGATATTTTACCATCTTTAGTTAAATATTCTTCTAGGATAGATTTACTTGATAAGTATATGCAAATTCGGTTGTTTGAAATTCTTGATGCAAACGTTATATTTTTTGGTTGAACTTTAGGACCTAGTGCATAAACATATTCTTCTAATTTAACTCCGTCTAAAGATGGAAATATGAGGGCCAGTGCTTTTGAAGGATAAACTTTTTTAGATGCTGCTAGTGAGTAGGTAGGTTGAGAGATGGGGTGAGTTATAGTTTGAGTACTTCTGTAGTCAGAAGACTCAGCCGTTTCTACATTCATGATTGTTGAAGGTATGTTAATTGACATTGTTTAAATGCGGTCCTGTTCGCTATTGAACAGTCCGGTGATAAAAACCGGCTGCCCAAGCGATAAAATAATTGAAAAATATCCTATCTGTTAGAGTTTCTGTGTTGATTCAAGTTCACAATCAGGTTATGGAGAAGAAAAAACATAACTCACTGGTTGTCCTTAAAGTTGATAATGTTATTGATACACTTACACAAACTAAATACAAATTTGAATAAATGTCCACCACTAAATTATTAAAACAACAGGAGCTGATATCAAAACACCAGTACGGTATAGGTATCAGGACCGGACTCTATTTATTGTACTGTCTTTTGTTTATGTTTATATTTATTGTTTATTCAATTCACTGAGCTTTTGGATTGTTTCTAAATATTTAGAAATATATTAAAAGTTCACGGTGTATTAAGCAGTATGGGTAACTTCCACAAGGTTCTCTAAATAATTAGGTTACTTAGGAAAATATGTTTTTCACAAATATTTGTCTAAGCCGTTTCCGGACTATGTCGAACAACAAAGTTGACTTTCGTTTTGTATGTGTGGACAGTCAATCGAATTGGTCGATGGTTAGCTTGGACACGGATTAAAACTACAGTATTTTCATGACAAACATGTTTGAATTAAAAATTAATGGTCTCTATTTTTGCATAAAACTGTTTAGTAGGAAAGCAGGATAGGAATAAAAAACTTGCTGCTGAATATTTTGATCTATTGAAAAGAAAACTATACATTTTTAAAATAGATACCATACATTTATGAAATGGAAACCATACATTGTTAAAATTAAACATACCTACATGATCTAAAACATAACCAACAATGGTATCCACAAGATAGCCTTGTCTATCCTTGAGTGTGCTCATTAATGCTTTCCCCATAGTAGTTTTAAGGAGTTCTTGGAGTAGATCTGACAGGTTCAATTGAGAAATGTGTATGTTTAAGGTACATTTCGCTTGCTTGTTACTTCTACGTACTTGAATATAATTGTCATTCATTTCGTTACCTTCAAAGATATCTCACAATTCTTGTAATCGCCATGAGTTTAACAATTCATTCATTCTATTATTAAACTTATTTTTGTCCACAGTACTTTAACCACATACTTCACAAAAACAAAATAATTGGTAAAATTGCAAAAACTGATCTAATTTCACATGCAGACTGACGCCAAACGTATATACAGGTGGTGACCGTTACTGAATAATAGGGAAGGGTGGGGTGAGAAATATTTGTTTCAATTGCCACATAATTTGTAGGCTAATATGATTTCTTACGGGTAAAGGAATATGTGATTTGTAGCAAATAAGTTTTTTTCTCGTAACAATAAATGTACAATAATACTGAAATACTTATGTTTTCGGTATAAAGTAGATCTTATTTGAGGCTAATAATCTATAGGCTTATTGAAAAAATTTACTATGAATATTTAATTTGTTGTTTTAAAGTGATGGAATATTATTGTAGATGTTATAGGTTTTTTTCTGGGTAATGAAAACAATTTTTACCCAAATAGCATTGTTATATTTTATAACAAAATATTATATTGTGCTTCGTTGACTTTGATAGTTCCTGAAGAACAATTTTATAGAGGTGTGCATAAAGGAGAACAAATTTTTTTACATTAAAGAAATTACACTCGAATAAATCATTTTTTTATATAAAAATTTCCCAATATTTTCACGTTAATATGGCTTCTTAATAATAAATAAGCAATTTCAGTTTCAAACAAAGGGGGGTCAAACAAATCAGTTTATTTGTCTATAAATAACACTTCTCTCGGTGTAGTTTAAGTTGCAGTCGTATGCGCGGAGAAGCTGCACATAACAATATCTGAACATCAATATCGGTCAAAGCCTAAGGCTTTACCGATAGTGGGTTCTTCTTACGTGAAACGGAGTCTACATTAGTTTGACGAAATTAGAACTAGCTATGAAAGAAAATGATCATTTATAATCCTAAGAATAAAAACATGTGAAATACCACTAGAGTTGAATTTTAAGGATTGACTAATGTCTGCAACTGAGTAAGCAGGTCCGTATCTGAAACAAAATGACCAATACCCAAAACTATTTTCCAATTTCCACTGTAAACTCGAGAATGAAAAGAGACATTGTGAATTTCCTCCACCTAGAATAATAGTTACTGTTGGTCCATTAAAAATGTCAGTAATGTTACTACATGATAGAAAAACAATCTGTATAGAAATCTGCATATTATTTGTCGATTGCTTATGGAATAGGATAAGACATCCTCACATGTTATCTTCAAATTAATCAAATTCGAAGCACTGACTCACAAACTTAAGCTTCGAAGGGATTATTTGTCCAAAAAAATTCTGTGAAAACACGGACATCTAGTATTTTCACATAACAACCGAAAGCATAGGAAACCAGCATAGGTGCCTAGAGCTTGCAATCTTGATTGGGTGTACTGCTGAAATCAATCAATCAATCAATTTTCCAACATCCAATTCGTCGACAGCCCAGTCGAAGTTATATAATATTTTGGAGCAATATCTCATTCAACAATATTCCTGTTTATTTCATTCAATTATACAATTAATATGTCTCAGTAAGTTGGAACCATATGAGAAACTTTTTTATTATTAATTTTAGAAAAAAAATGTATTCCTCATAAAAAGCTCTGCATGTTCTAAAATCTAAAATACCATCAACAGATATCAATTTTTTTCCTTCGTCTACGAGGTATGTCAAAAAATATGAATTTTTCTCAAGAGTAAAGTACCTTTATTTTTCAGAATATTGACAATTGTTATTATAAAAAGTTGATTATAATTGATAGCTATTGTCAGATATCCAATATTATCCATATGTCAGGGAAAAATAATTTCTGTTATTTTTACTCACTTCCCTGTATTAGCAATGATAATTCTGTATAATAGCAATTTGCGTACATAACGATTTTTAATCTAGGATGCACTGACGGCAAACGTCAAATCGCTAGTTAGTTTTTATAAAATACAAGAAATGGCGGCTCTGTTAAGTAGTGGAGAAAAAATAGAAATCGTTTTGATTGTGGGATAAAATTATAAAACCCTTAGAGAAGCCGCAATTATTTTTAATCATAGGCATCCCATATGTAATTGATTATTTGAACATAGTTTTTGGTACTGATAAACTTTTTTCAATAACATTTTTCGATATTGTCAAATTTAAAAGTACTTTACTCTTGAGTAAAATTCATATTTTTTGACATACTTCGTACACGACTGAAAAAAATTGATATCTGTTGATTGTATTTTAGATTTTAGAATATGCAGAACTTTTTATGAAGAATACATCTTTTTCCTAAAATTAATAATAAAAAAGTTTCAAACTTACTGAGACATATCCCAGATAGCACAAAGACGTTTCAAAGACATCTTAAAGACGTTTGTTCACGAGGTTTCATGAGGTTTCGAAGATGTCCGCTAATATCCAAAATATGTTTTGAAGACGTCTTTAGGACGTATATTGTTACAAAACAAGGCGTCTTTGGGGCATCCATTTTTGTACGTCTTTAAGACACACGTACAGTTTTGGACGTGTTTATATACCGTCTTTTTACTGGATGAAAATAAATGTCATAATGCCCCTTTATCTAATTCCACAAAATTGTATTATATTTATCACTCTTCTTTAACTAATTAAGCTAATAACTACACTCACTTTCAAAAGTCTTGCACCCCCCTATATTGGGATTATATCTATTTTTTTCTTAATTTTAATCCCATCATGTTAAATATTACTTAAAACCATACATTAAAATCGTACAAATTTATTTACTGGAATAACATAGGTTGGTTTAACAGAAAATTAAAATTGAAATGGAAAAATTTGAAAATACAAAAATAATATTTTCAGAAAAAAACGGAAAAAGGATAAATGTTATAATAAATTTAGTACTTAGTATTTCCACCTCTACTTCTTATCAATGCATCAACGCGTCTATGCATGCCAATAATCAAATTATTAATCACTGCCTGTGGAATATTGTCCCATTCCTCTGTAACCGCAACAATAAGCTCTTGCGTGTTTCTTGGAGGGTTATTTCGGTTAAAAATGGCTCTTGAGACATAATCCCACACATGCTCTATGGGATTCAGGTCAGGGGACATTGCCGGCCATTCCAATCTTGCAATGTTTCCGTTTTCCAAGGCTTGTTGAACGGCTCTGGTGCGATGGGGTCTGGCATTATCGTCCATAAAGATGAACTGGGCTCCGATTGCATTACGTAATGGTTGAACGATAGCATTAATGATGTTTTGCAGGTAATATACACCGGTCATTGTTCCTGGAATATGAAGGAGTTGTGTTCTCCCATTAAATCTGATACCACCCCAAAACATTTGCGTTCCGCCACGATAAGGGGCAACACCTATGGCAGTTGCTAGTCTATTTTGTCCTCCTGTCTCCCTCCAAACCCTTTCCCGATAGTCATCACTCACTAATCCAAACCTGGACTCATCTGAGAAAAGAACGTTCCTCCATTGTGGCAATAACCAATGTTGATGAGCTCTTGCCCACTGCAATCGAGCGGTACGGCGACGAGCAGTTAACAAAGGCACCCTTAAAGGCCTTCTGCGCTTCAATCCTGACGCCAAAACTCTTCGACGGATTGTTGCGGTCGAGATCACGCGATTAAACGTTCTCTGGAATTGAGATCTTAGTAATGGTACAGTGACTGATCGTTCTCTGCGGGCTAATTGAGCAATATACCTATCTTCTCGTCTAGTACTAACAGTAGGTCGGCCAGTTCGAGGCCTACTATTCACTTCCCCAGTCTCTTCATAGCGTCTAATGGTCCTGCTAACCGTAGATCTCACAAAATTTAGCCTATTGGCTACCTGGTGACGAGACAACCCTTCTTGCCACAGAGCAATAATTCGAGTCCTATCAAAAGCAGACAACTCATTTCTAGGCATTTTTAACGTTTATACAACTTATTAGTACCAACTAACAATATAAACTGATAAGCAGAAACAGGCATTTTTTACCAGATCGGAATTTACACGATCCAAAACACGTTTTTTTGTGGTATAGTGTAAACAAGTTCTTTTTATCAGCAAAATACTTTTATAGAGTATTTATTTCTACATATTTCGCTAAGATACAGGGGGGGTGCAATACTTTTGAAAGTGAGTGTATTATTGAAATATTCTTTCCACCTTCAAAGTGTTTAGATTTAGATTTAGAAATGGGTTTTATTGAAAATTTTCACTTTCCACTTCTAGATACAGGTCTCCTGACTTTTCTCTTTTCTCCATAATATTCAACAACTATCTGATCTGAGTCCATTGTTAGGTTAGTTCCAAATGTTGATTCATATGATTCTCATGTTAATAGGTGATATGAATAGGAAGTGTTTGTCTGTGTCGCCCTCTACCTTTCAAGTGCTTAATCATTTAGTGATGATGGAGACTTGCCTCATTAAAAATTGCTAAAAGAGTTGAACGTCCACATTACCAACATATTTAAAACGTCTTTAAAACATCCTTACAAAGGCGTTTTAAACTTGTCGTAAGAAGGACGTTTTAAAAACGTCCGTTTTCGTACCAGGACGTTTGGACCAAAGTAAGACATGAACTGGACGTCTTTAAGATGTAGTGTGCCATCTGGGATTGTACAGATTATATTATTGGAATATGTGCTCGTTTATAATTATTAGTTGCAGCTGGGATATTTGCAACTGTTACTGAATACGTACAAATCATATCCAGGTAAATCAAGGAATTCATTAACTGACAAGAAGCTAAACTTTGGGAAAATATCAATTTGCTTGAATAAGTCGTCATTTCTCATGCGATCACATATTGTAGGCCTTTTGCTTATGGTCTCCACAGGCTCAAATTAGATTCAAGTTATCTTGTAGGTTGAAATAATTTTTTTGAATGATCTTTTTCACGCCTATATTGTCTAGGAAAAGTGCAGAAATAGTAATTGATGGAAAAATGAATGATAAACCACCACTTTCTGTTCAAATATTTTTTCTCAGTGTGACTCGAGCAAAACTGGATCATTTATTATGGTTCTCAGTGTATGCTAGAATTAGCTGTCACCTTCAAGGTTATTTATGTCCGCCCCTCCAACAACAAAGGATTTTCACCGTGCTTCCCTTCTTGTTGTTATATATTCTTTGAGTGTGTGTTTGTGTTCCTGTTCGTGCTCCTCTGACACGGTTCAACCGATTTCTATGAAAATGTTTTTGAGTATTTTGTAGGTATGGGAATAAGTTGTAATATATACTTCATATCTTTATCCAAAATCCTTTATTTGACAACATTTTTTCTCGTATTCTTTTTTTATTTGGCATCGAAAAATACCTATAACCCTAATCGATCGATACAGTTTGCGATACTAACGAAGCTGTAAATAACAGAGATTTTCAACTCACTGGATTTGCCAGGCATGCCACCACCACACCTTCTACGACTGAAAGTTGAATCTCCAGTTATTTCATTACGGAATTCGAACCCACCACGGCTGTGCAGAATTAGCACACGATTTGTAGAAAGTGTTATCGAAGCCACGATATTGAATGTTTTCCTGCTGATGATTACCACAGACTCAATTCAAACGCGTTCAAATTCATATTAGATTAGAACTCGCAATGACAGATAATATCGTACACTTAACTACTTTTTGAAATGAATATCAATTTTTCCAATTCAACTTCCATACTTAAGATTAAAAAATGTATATTTCTTTTTGCTTAGCTTTTGAAAGATCAAACAATACATATGTTTCCTAGGCTGCAGACGTTGGACGATGTCCACAGTTGTGTCAGAGGAAACAGATGTCTGTTAACCCTGGCAAAACTGTAATAGTTCCCTTCACTAGAAAAAGGAAGTTGGAGGATCTTCCACCACTTTCCTAAAATGGTGAGGTTATTGCATTTGCAGCGGAAGTGAAATATTTGGGGATTATTCTAGATAAGAAGCTTACTTGGAACGCTCACTTGGAAAAAGTTATCCATAAGGCCAGACTATCTTTCTGGACATGTCGCAGGATCTGTGGAAAATCTTGGAACTTGGGACCCAAACAAATCTATTGGATATAGGTGATGATCGTTAGACCAATGATCACATATGGAGCTATTGCCTGGTGGCCACAGCTTTACAGCGAACGGCCCAAGCAAAGTTCTCTGGTTTACAGAGACAGGCTTGTCTAGCAATCATTGGTGCTATCAGCTCCACACCGTCAGCAGCCATGGAAATCTTTCTGGACCTACCTCCTCTTCATATATTTTTGGAAAGAGAGGCTAGATTGACAGCATACAGAATTGTACATATTTCTAAATGCACAAATCAGGCTTATGCAGAACGAAGCAGAATACTAGCGGACAGTGAAAGTCACAGTATTCTGGGAATGACCTCTGACATAATGCCTCCAACAGTAAACTACGACCTGCCTTACAACGTCCTAATTCCAAATAGAGATGAATGGGTCCTCCGTAAGGATGAACTATTAAGAGCAGACAGCTGTTTGTACACAGACGGCTCAAAAACACCCTCAGGCTCTGATGCAGGTGTATACGGGCGCAGACCTAGGACAGAAATTTCAACCTCTCTAGGATCCTATGCAACCGTATTTCAGGCGGAAATTCACGCCATTGTTTCATGTGTGGAGAGAGTGGAGCAAGCAAATCTCATACATAGAACAATAAAAAATTTATCGGACAGCCAAGCGGCTTTAAAAGCACTCAGCTCTCGCCGTGTAACGTCGAAATTGGTTTTAGACTGCCAAAAAAAGACTCTCCTCAGTAGGAGAACTCAATAAAGTATTGCTGGTCTGGATCCGTGGCCATTCTGGCATGGAAGGAAACGAGAAGGCAGACTTTTTTGCAAGGGAGGGTGCCGCACGTGTTTCTATCGGACCAGAACCTACAATTGGCATCGCAATAAGTTTTACCAAACAAACACTGAATACCTGGACAGCAAGAAGAGCTTTAGACTTCTGGCATAATTTACCAGGATTTGTTCATTCAAAGGCTTTTGTACATCCTTCGAAGTATGTCTCCAGACAAATGCTAGACCATAGCAGGCATGACCTACGTTGTCTAACAGGCCTTTCAACAGGCCACTGTCTTCGGAATCATCATATGCTAAAACTTGGACTGTCGGAAGATCCGACTTGCTGTCTTTGTTTGGAGAATGATGCAGAGCAGAGCAGAGCATATAATTTATGCCTGCCCAGCCGCGGTTCGAATCAGGTATCTGATGTTTGACAGGGTCTCTCTCTCGCCCTCGGACCTGAAATATCATTCACCAAATAAAATAATCGGCTTTGTTGAGGAAGCTGAATTTGTTTGGTGAAATCACCACAAACCTGACCTAACCTATAAAATCCATTTATCATTAAACTTATTTTGGTCATGTTGATATGAGACTTCTACGTCCTCGAAAACTTTACGTTAGAAAAACCTTGCTCTCCAAGAAAAAATAGTATATTATACACCAAGGTGGTGTATATACAATTTTTCCCACTACTAGCCAAATTTAAGACAAAGATTAAAAATTATTGACATCATACACTATTTCAATGATAAAACATTACTTACCAAAGGATCTTGAATGGGAAAACGGTGCATATGAACTTCTTGATTGTTACTATTACAAGACACACAGCAATAAAATCACCAATTACTAATATTAAATGCAATGAATCAAACAAACTAATTATTCGACCACATCCAAAAATCTCACAAAACATGGGTTATCTTTTACGTTAAACATATGCGCAATTGGAGAAAAAATAAATTACAGTGTTTTGCGTTCACAACACAATACCTTGAGTGTAAGAGTTATACACCACAGAGCTCACAAACGCACCACCCGTCTGACTGACACGTACACTGTCTGTTTTCGCTCCATTAGTCGATGCGATGGAACACTAGAAAGGCTAAAAGTTCGGAATTTTCTCCCTAAAGACGGATCGGAAAGCGGTTTTTGCACTCGCTTCCAAAAATTATTTGTAAAAATGTGCCTACTTTGTACCTCTGACAAATCGGAAATTGCATCGCTGCAGCCAAAAATGCATCTTTTGAGACGCCTTTTGGAAAATGTAAAAACTTTGTAAATTAGAGTCAGAACTGGCTCAAATCGGGGACTCCGAGGTTGTCGAGGACGCTGATCACTATTATGATGTTTAAATTGACCCCCCGAACACCTGGAGCTCAGGAACGCCGATGAACCTCATCTCTGTGTGACAGTCCAGAAAATCACGAGGGGAACGAGTAAAACTCGGCGCCCGGGGGTTGTTCGGGTGGCTGAATTCAAATATGACATCGGCGAATACCCACCGGACACCTGGTGCACCCGAACCTGGACCTGAAATTCATCCCCGAGAACTTTCTTGACAACATCGACAAAAACTACCCGAAAATCATTGAAGGCGTGTTTTTTGCGGCGCTACATCACAATTTCACGTCGAAAATGACCCTCCCACCACCTGGTGCACCGGAACCTGCGCCTGAACGTCGTCTCCGAGGGTTTTCCAAACACAATCGAAAAAAGCGCGCTGAAAATCGTTATAAGCGGTTTTTTGGGCCGCTTAATCTGAGCTTCGCGTGGGAAACGACCCCCCCCGAACACCTGGTGCACTGGAACTAGCGCCTGAACGTCGTCTCCGAGAATTTTCCTGACAATATCGACAAAAAGAACCCGAAAACTATTTTCGGGTTGTTTCTGTCGATATCGTCAAGAAAGTTCCCGGGGATGACTTCCCTTTGTGCTTCATCGTCATCAGTCATTTTTGGTTGGGCGCAAATTTTGGACTAATGGCATCTTCATTCAAATACTTTCAAAATGAGCAGCGAATCTGTTAACAACAATCTCCTGGGTATACAAAATTATGTTGCACAAGTTTTTGTTGAACTACTATTCCTGGATACTCAAAATATTTGAATGTGTCCATTATTGACCTAGGTTGATAATAGAAAAATTTATTAATCACTAATAGAGAAATTCAACTTCTCAGTTGGCTAGAAAAAGCAATAATTGTCAACTTCACTTCTAGTAGTGGAGAATAGTATATTCTTCAACGAGTGCAGAATGATGGCTATTATTCACGCGGATGAAGTTTCCAGAACGAGCGAGCGCAGCGAGTGAGTTTTGGAATCGTCCAAGTGAATAATAGCCATTCTATTCAAGTAAAAGACTATACTTTTTCCACGACTGAAAAGAAAAAACTTCCAGAGTGAGGATCGAATCTCGATCCGCGCCATAGTCAACCACAACTTGGCTATAGAGTATATTTATAAAAATGTAAAAAGTAAATATGTATACGTAACTCATATTTTCAATAGAAACCCTTACATTTATAAATGAAATTAATTCCGGGAGGCGTACATATTCACTATCGCTACTGTTGTCCATTTTTTTCTCTTACAATACATAAAATTATGATTTTATAATTATTTTAACCTTTCAAACGACGCGCTGTCAGAAGCGATTTGCGTTCTTAGGTATTTGACGTTTCAAAGAGACGATTTGATTTATTCATTTTAGCGTGAATTCTGAAAATAATAGAATGTGATTGGCTAACGAGAGTGAATTCTCTTCATTATTGTGTGAAGTGTGAAGAATTTATATCATTATGCAGCTAAAAATGTAAAAATAATTTGTGCGTTATTATTTAGTCGTGGAGAAAAAGTATTATATTACAAGTTTAACGTCAAAAAAGTATAACTCTCCGCATCGCTTTTCTATATATACAAATTTCCTTCTGATTAAGGGACTTCCTTCATCTACTTCCTCATTGCCTATAAACATTTCCTACCGTGAGGTATTTCATTTTTTCAATTTAGGTATCTCATAGTAAATTTACTTTCATCTTCCATATGATGAAAAACGCTCAAAACGTTCGAAAAACTCATAACCCAAAGCAAATTTTTATATTACGTTTTATATTCTAAAATACTATTTGTAAGCCCAACGGGTGAATTCGTATAATGGTGTTGCTTCTCTGAATTGTTCTACCTACTATGAATGAAATAGATACGGCAATTTTATAGCAAATTATGTTGGGTAGTTCACATAATATAATCGTTGAGGTATTTTATTTTTATTCTGGCTACGAGAGAAAAAGGAAGCAGGCTAATATCATTATTAATAAAATATACACGTACATGTTACATTGTAATAGATTTCATGAATATATGAAAATATAAACTTATTTGTATTTATAATGATGAAAAATAAAATAATAAACATAAGTACTTAAAATGTAATGTTCATAGATTTGTTACATCCCGTCAAAAAACCGTAACATGACGATCTCGCTCATGCGCAGTGATTATAATGCGTTCCAACCGAGACGTGATGGATTATCGGACGATCCTATTTGCCTTTCAACATGCCTTTGGATCATTCATGTAACGGTTTCAGAACGGTAATTTCGATACACGGCTCAAATTGAATACTGTTTGGACTGGCTTGCGCATTGATACTGTATTGAATTAAACAGCTGTTTTATCTGTCATTTAGCTTGGTTATGTTTCTTGCATTCCTTCAAGCATTTTGACCCATTTTTCGATTTTTAATTTTTCTAGCTAATGTTTTGTGTGGCGTTTGGTACGTTACGGTATATCAATCTATGTAAAAATGAGTGACGATGGAATTAGCGATTTTTCAGAATTTGATAGTATACAAGCAGAAGATGATAATTAATCCTACTGATCTGATCGTACGAAATGCCGTTCCAACCCGGCACTGATTTTTATAGACATGTAACTGTGTGAAGCTAGCGCCTGCGCATATAATCGATCCTAGCAAACCGTTTCGTGATCGTACAAAACTTGTGGGTTGGAACAAGCCTCATATTAATAGATGTCAATTTGAAAATAACTTTTCAAATAGTAAGCCGTTCACTGGAAGCGAACACCTACTCCTCGGTTTGGGATATCTTCACTGTAATTCATTGTCCTTCGGGGCACATAGCCCGAGAAGTAGATGTTTGAATTTTGTGAACGGTCTAATCTTTGAAAAGTGATGTTCAAATTTGTAAAGCGTTTTAATAGTATGATACTATTATCTTGACATCTATTTGTAATCAATAGCTTTATTTAAATATGACAATTGTTAGACGAAACTGTTTAAGCAAACAAATAATGCTCAAATTATTGTTTCATTCCTCACAAAACTTGAAAGATTAAGACAAAATTATTGCTGGACCACACAGAGTTTGGTAGCCAGGATACAAGTCTATTACTTGGTTTAAGAAAGGTGAATCCAATTATTATATTCCCTTCCCCTTCTTGAATGCATTACAATGCATTCATCCCTCCCATCCAATAGTTTCTAAGGTGAAATGCGAAAGAATATTTTTGGAGGGGCTATTTTTGGTAGGGGATATTGCGGGATGGGTTTTTTTGGCAGGATATTTTTGGACAGGATATTTAGTCCTAAGCCCCTTAGTTTTTTTCATATGGTTTATTTACGATCAAAAGTCGAGACGTTTCCAAGCAAAATTTTGTGAAGTTGCCAGCTTGTAGGTTTGAGCAATAGATGGAAGTTTAGACTGGAGGCAAGAGAGGATATTGGTCTATAGACTAAATGATTCTCGGTCTGAAATTCTTCATCCCATGGATTTTATTTTTGCTGGAAAGTGCTGAAACTGGTGCTGGAAGGTTTGGTACAATACGTACAATACAATGATGCTACTCCAATTAGACGACGCCTCTGTCACCGTTCATGAGACAGGTATTTTGAGAATGGTTTCTAATTTATCTACGTCTACCAATAAGCCAGTTGCATTCAACACATAACCGTAGTAACGTTATTCGGATTTTCGAAAGTTGCACTTATCTTATCAAGGCTCAAGGTAAAGACTTCTTCTTATTTTGAGTTTTGGAGCTTGACATTTTCCTTATTATTGTAGTCAAGTATGGCTGAATGGTTTCTGGCATTTCAAATGATATTTTCAAGTAGATATCTGTTATTTTGAACATTTCAACTTTTTTTTGTTTTAGTCATAGAGCCTTCTATATCTCTTGAAAGGTATAATTCTGAGATTTTACCTTATCGCTTGGTGGATATTTCCAGAAGATAAATTACAATGAAAAAAATTAAGGAGAGAACCAAAACAAATCCAATTAAATGAGAAAAATGTTTTTTGTTCGTTGCGTTAACCTTATTCGAGATAAATTGGGCAATAGCGGCTTGTCTAGCAGTAGTAATAAATAATATGTTTCACAAGAATGAATGTATATTCATCATATAGTCTAATATATACAGGGTATTCCTTGAGTAATTGTACAAAGAAGTACAGTACAATCTTCACTTCAAAATATTGCTATTTAATCAATTAGCTTCAATGAAATATTTATATTAATAGAGATACAGGGTGTTAAACATGAAATTTTAATTTTCGTTTTTTACAATAACTTTAACGCATTTTGACGGATATGAACAAAAATTTGAGGCTGGGGGTTTTTTGATATGAGAAATCATAATTTTGTACCTATTTCGATGTATTTTGTACAGGGCGCCACATAGGCCACGTATGCGGCATAAATGTACGCAAAACTTTTTTGCCTTTCGCATTACCGCTACTTTTGTAACAAATAATTAAAGCCACATCATTCCAACAAAAAAAAGGTATATTCGTTAGTATCTCCAAATCTTAACGGTTTAAGGGATAATACAAAAT
>CAJUYG010000358.1:52663-74487 GCA_910591675.1 Galerucella calmariensis | reverse complement strand
AATGTTGTAGCTGTTAATTATATAGTATATTATAGAACTCTTATACATATGTATAAAAGTCTTATAAAATGATATTTTTGATATTGTATAAACTTGCTTATAAGGTATTATATCACTTTATAAGAAATGATCGAATAATGCGTTAGAGCCTGTATTGTAAAAGTCACTATAGAATCATTTAATACAACAAAATTTTCTTTAAAAAACAAAATTATCGCAACAAAAGGCTTAATACAAACAAACAGTCCTTAAAACAACCCTATTCGACTGTTAAACAACAATTCAGTCCTCTTAGAATTCCATTTTGCTAGTTGGGATGTGAGCCTACACTCACCCTCCCTACTCTACAGATACAGATACAGATTCTGTACATATTTATGAAAAAATCCCGAAACTTGTCAAATCTAAATTATAAATTTATTTTCTTTCACGCGAAAATGCCATCACTAACCTAACTTCCTTCGAATGAAAGGTAGAACCCCCCAGTTTCATTAAATGGGAAGTATAGGCTGACACATATATATTCATTCTCTATCAACAAATTTTATCGTTTTCAAGTTTATTGCAACAAGTAAGATACAATTAAATCATTTGGTAACCGAAATTCACTGAAATACAAATAAAAACTAGAATGAAAAAAACTAAATACACATAGATTCAAAAGTTTTGCATCACCTTCTTCGGATGCGAAGGAATTTTTTTGCGCTAACAATTTTTTGTTGGCTTGTTTATCAATGTTTACCATTTCAATATGTTCCATATTTTTTGCAATATACAGATGTTTACAGTTTTTTTTGTAAGATAACATTTTTAGTGCGATCATTTTAACATTCAAGGCATTTGATTTTTACGATTTTAAGTGCAAACATGAATCGTCAAATCATAAGTGAGATTGACCGTGCAAGAATAGTGGCTTTAGTTGAAGAAGGTCATTCTCAAAGGTTCGTGGCAAGCAGAGTTGGCGTTTGGTAAAGTGATGTGTCTCGTGTATGGAACCGGTATCTCTAGACCAATTCTCTTCGTGATAGACCTAGAAGCGGTAGAAGGCGTGTTACTAATCAGCGGCAGGACCGCTATATCCACTTAACTATCCGAAGAAACCCGACCATGGCAATACCAGCACTCCAAAGAGATATGAGACATGCGTTGGGAGTTGGGAGTTCAAGTATCGATCTCGACATTACGAAGACGAATACTTGCGACAGGTTTGAGGTGTCGCCGACCAATAAGAGTGCCCAGACTACAACATGAGCACAGAGTTCGTCGACTACAGTGGGCTCAAGAACACGCGGCATTGCCTGAAGAATTTTGGAATTCGGTGTTTTTTTCCGAAGAGACAAGGATTTGTTTAGTACAAGATAGCCATCGAATACGTGTGTGGCGGGATCCAACGAGAGTTGCTCAGCTTGCCCATGCTCGCCCCGTGCCGCCCTTCAGAGAAGGAAGTGCTATGTTTTGGGCTGGTATCATGTTAAATGATCGCACAGAATTAATTCATGTGGAGGGAACGATGACTGGTGATAGGTATCTCAGAGAGATTCTACATCCTCACGTAAGACTATAGCGCGCAACTGTTGGCAATTACTCCGTTTTTATGGACGATAACGCCCGACCTCATCGAACCAGAGCTGTAAACGAGTATCTTGAAACTGAAGGAATCAATCGTTTGAACTGGCCTGCCCTATCTCCTGACATGAATCCCATAGAACATGCTTGGGACATGCTTGCCAGGGCATTGGCAGCACGCAGAAATCCAGCCAGGAGTGTACAAGAGCTTGTTAATGCGGCCCAAGAAGAATGGCGAAATATTCCTCAACAGAATATTAATAATTTGGTAAACAGCATGGGCAGGCGACTTCAAGCTTGCATAAATTATAGAGGTGTAAATACTCTTTATTAAAAGTTCTCATGCAGGTTCTCGCATAACCTTTTCTTCAAAAAGAATCAATTTGTATTTAATTCATTCAATTTCTAAGAATACTTTTCATGTTTAAAGCAAGTTTATTATTGGATAATAAAAATGTTTGACAAATATACACGTTTTTTTTATTGAAGCTAATTATTTGATTAATCTCTGATCCATTTATAATGAACACTTTTTTTTTGGAGATTTAGGGTGATGCAAAACTTTTGAATCTATGTGTAGAACCATGAATGTCAATGGAGTAGATGTGTTTCTTATAAATAAGTACAATAACTGGAATGATGAATTTATTCCGCTTGGCTTTCACACACTGTATATATTAAGATACAACCTAACTTTTGAAAAATATTTCTCACGGCGCTCATGATTCTATGAACCAGATTTAGAGATTTTCCTGACGAAAGGAGCGTGATTTATGATAACAAACCTCTCACGATCCTTAACTTTAGTCAAAGACATCAGTTTCCAAAATTGTGACTGTGTAGATAGGCATTGCAAAGATTGTTTGAAGGATACGTCGATCCAAGGATAAAGCAAACTACCGACTTTGTTTAACTCTAAATGAATGCAGGAAAATGTTAATTTCAGCTTCATCTCAAGATTATTCCTCGAGATAGATAAGAAGTAAGGCAGACATTTTGTTTTTATTCCTAATACAAGGCTTAACTATGGCAGTATAAGGATATAATCTTTCTGATAACAAAAGGATTAAGTAATATCGTGTAGAATATTTAAAATGTACAGGATGATATCCATGAAACATTGCAGGCAAGTGTACAATGACGCATAACGTGGTACAGCACCTGGGAAAAAACTTTATAACAAAAATGAACTCTTGAACAGACTGGAAGTTATTCACATATACTTGTACGTCCACCGCTAGAGGGAGTAGTTGAAGTGGAATTATTTGAAATCTACCCAACTAAGGAGGAAGACAAAAACAATTCTGGTGTGTCCAATTCTAAGCCTAATTGTCTTCAATTGATCGGATCTATTGTTTGATAGGGAGGGAGCTCTTGATACATCGGATATTATTTGGACACACCAGCATAACCCACCAATATCTTATGTCCAAAGAAGCCATTCCTCTGTGTGATCAGTGCCAGTCTGTTAAATCTGTGAAGCATATTATTTCAGAGTGTCCTTATCTCAATTATATGCGTGATTTGTGTGGAGAAATGTGCAGTGTCTCATTGATTATATAGACTCCTAGGTCTTGATTTTCGTTCCCCTTTCTATGTAGGTACTTTAATGGAAAAAGTGAAACTATTCCAATGATAAAAAGTCGCAGTGTGTGGCACAGAGTCGGTCATAATATCAAAATAGCTGAAAACTAAAACTCTATTTCAGTAAAATGATAATCAAGTTCACGCTAACTTCACACTTGTTATTATCATTGAGATCAGTTCGAGCAGCTCTCAAGTAGTGGCTATGAATGTGCCAAATAATTTTTCCAATTACTTTCATCTCCTTAAGGTATTGCGACTGACAAATTATTCACAGCTTCAACTGATAAATCTCTTGAGTCAAAACCGGCTTTAATTAGCTTAATGTACGGAAAGAAAAATTTGCCTTGGAAAATATGTTTAATTAAAAACGTTTTAAATGGATTAAAAAAATCTTAAGGAGAAATGCCCTTCTTGTTACATTTAAATTATTGCCTTCTAAAGAAGATGAACTGATTGTCCAGTGATTTTTTATTCTGATTGAAAAATATCACATTGTTACATATTTTGGGCAGAAAAATCAGATAGTGTCGTCAATTTTCTGATTGAAGAAGTATGGTCGCTTTCATCACAACGTAGCGCTACCGACGCGATCATTGATTTCCTGCTGAACGCGTGTTTTGCTAACTCATTCATGTCATATGATGAAAACATAATATAAATATTTTTGTTTGGAGATATTTTAGTTTGTATTTCAGTGAAAATGAATGAACAGCTGGAGGTGATTTATGATTTTAATAATAAATTGTATAGTGTGTCAGGAAGTTCAACTCTTCACAGTATGCTCCAAAGTGGTGACCAAACTTCACGCTGTTCTATGGGTTGAAGAAGGTCTACAGCGCGGCCTACTATTAGACCTACATCTAGAGCGTCTTCTTCAGCAATTACAATAGCTGATTGAATAGGATCCATTTTTTGAGAAACAGAAACTTATTAACACACCAGGATAATTTTTCGTTGTCGATGATCACGAATCTCTAAGCTCACAAAATACTGGTATAGTTGAAATAATACCCTTTTTGGTGTGCGTCATCGATTGTGACGTATATCCGGGATTTCGGCATGTCGTTTATTTTATTTGCTATTTTGACATAAAGTTAACCTTAAATTTGATAAACTAGCAGACCACATTAAAGTAAGATTGGTGTGGGTGCCGGGACATAATGGTATTTCTGGAAATGAACAAGCTGATGAACTCGCAAAAAGAGGTTCAGCAACAGCATATGTTGGACCAGAACCAGCTCTTGGGACCACAAAAAAGGTAGTCCGAGCGCAAATACAAAAATGGGTACAAAGCAAACATAGACTTCATTGGAGGAACACTCCGAAACAGGTACAAAGCAAAACCTTCATAGGTGACACATGTGCAAAACGGGCCAAAGAACTACTGAATATCAGCAGGAATAAGCTAAGAATTATTACAGGTTATCTAACGGGTCATACCCCGTTAAAAGATCACCTGCATAAAATAGGGTTATATAACGGGGACCTCAGCTGCAGACTATGTGGCATGGAGATCGAGACCGTGACCCATATCTTGTCTGACTGTGAGGCACTGCACTCGAGGAGACGGGCAATCTTCGGAGAGGCCAATGTGCCACCTGAAGTATATGGCACACATCCAATGGACCTATACCGTCTACTCGAAGGTACGGGGATAACTGGATGGGTGGACTAAATATGGGAGCAGAGTACAATAAGCCAATAGGCTGCAGTGCTCCCGGCATCTGAACGGCTCCCAAAATGAAAAAAAAACCGTTTATAAGAAGTTCAGTATGAACCCGATTCCAGCGCCACCTACCGGAACTTATTGTGAATCTAAACCATTTAGTTGATTACTCAAACAGATCCAACAAATTTCATCAAAATTGGACCGAGAATCGGACCAACCGTTCAGGAGAAATACAGTATGAATCCGATTGCTGCGCTACCTACTGGGACTAATTGTGAAACTGAAAAATTTTCGAAGTAACTTTATAACCTTCCGTCTGACATTCGACAGACGATTGAAATATAAATATTCGACAACCAATTGTTACGTACCTACAGATTGAGACTAACTTTCCTCGAAACCAACGAGGAACGTCAATTAGATTATACCAATGAAAGACTGAGCATTATATTGGAATTTTTATCTTTACTATTTTCCTCGCAATTTTTCCATATTTTCTCACCGTTTAAACCTTCCCTGGAATACGTCAAACATTTCAAAACCAAAATCATCTACATCGGCTCAGCCGTTCTCGAATTTTAGCGAGACAAAATTGATTTATATATATATATATATAGAGATGGAAAAATAATATAAAAGAACATCATTTTCGAGAAATTAAGAACTGAACTCGACCCCAAAAGGAATGAAGCATGAAAATTTGGGATTTAGATGATATTTTATAAAATTATTTTGTTTCGTTTCAAGGATTTTAATTAAATTCCTGTATTCGAGACAACACAGTCATATTCAAATTGTGAACGTACTAACGAGCAAAATGAAGATTTAATCAAATTAACATTTGCAAATTCGAACGTTGTTCCCTCGATGAAACCTGGCCATTTACGTGCGTTACTTGATTTATTCGAAATATGGCCATTAAAAAGGTCCGTTTGGAAAAGTTATACCCAGATCTCGTAATTCATCCACTCTATTTAAATGATTACCCAGCAATGAAAAGGTTTTTTATAAATCCGTTTTAAATAATGACTCATTTTTAATTAACAAAAAAAATCTAGAAGAGTGATAGCAGAAACTGTCAAATTATTCAAAAATTCGAAAAAGTATTTTTTTTAATACTCAACTAAATATTGTAGTTTTACTCGAGCTGCTTCACTAAATTCTTTCAGCTAGTGAACGGCTAGCGAGAGAAAAATAGGTTACTTCCCACAAACAAAAAGGGTTTATAATTTAAATTTTCAATTTTGTCAGCATTTTTTGACATTCCCCGGATTTTATGTTGCTCACCTTCAGGACCCCTACAGCTCACTCTTGTTTCCATCATTTGTGATATTCAAACAATCGATTATTAATGAAAGGATTGAGGGTGAGCAGACGATAGGCACTCTTTCAAAGCGGCCTCCCGGTCTAAATGTTTGTCAGGCATCAAAATGACGAAGGCCTCTCTTCCAACTCATTTACACTGATTGTTCGTAGCTAGATCATCCATAAGTCTAGTATATCCTTATCCCTTAGGGAAAGACGAGTCAATCAAGTGTAGTAGAGGTGAAGTTTTTCATCCCTAGATTACCTTACAACATAATAGAATAGCTGTTTATGTATCAAAAGCGCAAAAGTACAACTGCTGCTTGGAATAAAAAAGAGAAAAAAAAGGAAATTTAACCGAATTTGGTTGTTAAGACATGGGAGCCTAATAATAGTAATTATAGTTAGTTGATAGTCCAGTAAACGAATGTGTCAACATGGGCAACTGGTCCAGCAAGAGCAATTTTTTTTCAATTTGCAGGTTATGGTAGGCACATTAAATTCCAAAAATGTCAGGACCATTGTGGAAGGGTGGGAAAATGGCTCTGAAATTCCAGAAAATCCGTTTTCTCGCGATATCTGCCGAGATTTGACCCCTGGAGAATTTTTGTTTAGACAAAAAATAAAGAGCAGTTCCTTACCCACAAAAATAATCCCTAGCATTTTTTCGAAAAATTAAATAGTTTTCGAGATAAATGGCCCGAACGCCGATCCAAAATTGAGCTCCAGGCCGGCTTATAGAGAGCACGCTCTGAGGGCATGACGTCCCCAAGTAAATTACTTATTTTTTAATAACTCGCGTGAAAATCAATATTTTTCAATGAATCAAAGTGCGAGTGAAAGAAGGGATCTGTGGCTACTAAGGCGTGTTTTATCCACTCAATTCGTGCTCCTGGGTCATTGGAAAACCAGGCCAAAATTCGTCTTTGCTAGATTTTTTGATGCTTCCATGGATTTATTCATATTATTTTTATTAAGAGTTATTTCAGCCAATCCTATTGGATAATGGTTCTTTGGGGGGTACTTCATTTATTCCGAAACAATGCTACCAATAATTCACCCGTATTTTTTTGAATAATGTGTTTTCCAAGAGGCGATTTTTGTGGATTTCTGGAGTTTTCCCGAGCGCTCTGGTTTATCGGAAATTTCTCGATGATTAACTGTCAAACGCGCTTATAATTGATATTTGGAGGGAGGTTAGAATATCTTCTTGCCGATGGTATAATTTTTTTTTTGCCCCAGACCCCTGGGTTTTCAGGAAAATCGGGGAAATTTCCAGTTTTCTGAGGGAAGACAGCTATTCTTCTGAGTTTTTTCGAGCAGTTTTTTCTCTTTACAGTAATATTCTTCCCGGTCAAGCATCATACCCGATGAAAGGTCACATTCTGAACTTTCCTTTGATATGTGTACCAAGTATTTTATTTGATGCATTAAAAAGGAATTTGTCTCTAAATTTGTTGTAATGGATGCCTCATTTTATTCTCGCACGCCGCCACGCCACCCATCTATAGTGTGGTCGACGGCGTCTGCTATAGTGCGTGTACACGTGGATGCTTTCTGCTGCATTGTTTGTCAACAACTGACAATTTTACATGTAAACACTATCTCATACGTGATTTTTCAAGAATAAATTAGTAGTATTCCAGTGAAAAAAGTGAAATTCAAGTCATTATCAATTTTATTGTTATTATTAAATAATAAATTTTGAAATTTTTATTGATAAAAAACACAGGGAAATATTGAAAATTCTTGAGCTTCTTTTTTTGGAGCACACGGTGAGGTTCCATTTTTTTAAATAAGATCATTAATATTGTTGTGGGTGAAATGACATCTAATGATTTGATAAATATTGTTCATTCCTGCAGAAAAATGGAAGTCGCAGATGATTCTAGTACGCCCGTGTGTTTTATTTGTGATCAAGCTCTGACTGAAGACGTTAGAACGGTTACCCGAGGACTAGAAACCCTAATAAATGTTAGCAAGACCAGGGAAGACAACCACCATTTGTTCCTGGAGAAGGTATCGTCTGTGGAAGTTCATCGCTTGTGTAGGAAGAGGTATCCGGTAATGAAGAATGGAAAGTTAGAGATCGGTGGCCAACGCTTTATAAAGGACCCGACAAGACGATATGACACTTACTCAGCCCTAAAAGGGAAAAGAAAAGAGAGAGCTGCCCACAATTCAATTTACGGAAAGTTATTTTCGCAATTTTAGCGTCTACTTTCAATCCTTTTCGCACACAATCGTTCCTAGGATTGGTCTGTCCAATAAAAGCAGGCTAGGGTCTCAATTTTAAAGAAAGCAATAATTTTTTCGACCCCGAGAGTGGGTAAGAGATCGATCATTTTCATGTTTTTTCTCATGGCCTTAACTATTTGCGGTTGCGAAAATGCAAGGTGGCGCCATCTACCATAGATGCCTAGAGGCCTAAACATAGAAATTGGTGTATTTTCAGGGTCCTTCATGTCAGATTTTGGGCTAGAAGCGTCAGTTTTCAAGTTTCAGAAAACTGCTAACTTTTCAACCACCATTTTTGCAAAAAATATTCTAGGGATCGTGGTTCGGGAGATATCGGCGGAAAACGGATTTTCGGGATCTCTAGAGCCATTTTCCGACCCTCCCACAAATTTCAGGCACCTGACATTTTGGTGGTTGAATGTACCTACTATTACCTGCAAATTAAAAAAAACTTTTCCTGCTGGACCAGATGCCCATGTTGACGGTATTTTCCGCCTTCATTTGCTGGACTATGAAGTAATTCCATCAAATATATGGTTGCACTTCGAATTTCTCAGAAAACCTTTATACTAATTAATTTTTCCGCAAATCTCTATGAAATTTTGACATTCCATTCAAAATTTCTTGAAGAAAAAGTCAAGATTTCCAATTTCATTTCCGTACAGTTTTTACTATCAATGTTGTGACTTTTACTGTTTATTAGTAACCTAATATCGAAACTCTGGTTATAAATAAACGGTTTTTCTCCGATTTCTTTTTGTCAGACTGAAAACTTATAGATAGATTTTAAAATACGCTTTAATTTGTTTCGCTCCAAGCGTACATCTGGCAACATATTTTTAGAATTTGATTGACACTGCCACAATGCTTGTAATTAGAGTTTCGGTTATATAACTTCCTAATACAATTTATAATTTAAGCTCAAGACAGGATGCGATCAGAATAATTATAAAAATTGTTAGCTACATCTGGGTTCTTTTTGAATAAATTTCAGTATCAAATTGATTATTACTATTATTATACCTTTTCCACCACATTTAACTACTGTGGTTTTTGTGTTGGAATATTTGTTGTCGCCATCCATGTGAATAGGTTCATAAACAATTTCTCACAAAATAATTGTTAAAATAACTGTGATTGACCTAATAAAGGAACACTCCCCTGATAAGTTTAAGGGTAGATGGGACGATGCAGAAGGTTGCGGGCTTGCCAAGGAACTGCTACAGTATCCGGACAGCAAAGTAGCCAAAAAATACGTGACTGTGAACAGACAAAATCTTCGGACAGCCTCTGGGTATTCTGACCGGTCACTGCCACCTACGAAAACACCTCTACAGACTGGGTCTCTCTGACACTTCACTCTGTAGAGGATGTGAACAGGAAGATGAGACTGTCGAACACATTCTTTGTGAATGTCCGAAACTTTCTCAATTTAGGTTTTCCGTATTCGGCGAGTACAGGATAACACAATCCAGCATGAGGGAGCTCACTTCCGGCGACTTTATCGCCTACTTCAAACAAGTAGGCTGGATGACGAGCCAGAAGGAAGTCTGAACCTCAGAAGGACGCACAATGGGCCAATTGTGGCCTAAGTGCTGTGGGGGTCATCCACCCTTCAAATTCTTACAGATACAGATACAGATACCCATCAATTCTTGTAATTTTGGACATTCGTGTAGCCCTTGGCTTGGTCTGGATCTCTGGTTTCATTAACAAGAAAGTAGGATTTCATTGATAATATGTCAATATCGAAATAATTATACTTTGTCAAGTTTATCTTTAGCGCATATCTGTCATAAACGTACAAATGGCGTACGGTACATATTTTACCGAGTAAAACTGGAAATACAAAGGTAACTGACAATACCAACACCACTGGATAAATAAATATCAGTCAATTGACGAAGTGAGAGGGAAGAACACATGCACGCGCTTGACAATAATAAGTCAGCTGGTCAGGTCGATAAAAATCAAATGGAGGGTGTGGTAATTATGGTTTTCGTACAACGCTGCCAGATCTTGAAGAATCCCATAGCAAATTTGGAAAAGTGCTCATCTTTTAATATTCATTCAGTTAATAGAAAAATCCAAGTATACAAGCACATTGAAGAATTAACGTTTAATCATATTGTTACTAATAAAAATTCCCTTTTCTAATTATTATCACTACATACTTAGCACTTCAGCTTTTTCATAGTTAAACGTGGCAACATCGAATGTTTTCGACTGCAGCCCTTTCACAGCTTCAGATAAACTTGCCAAAGTATATCAATATCCTTTCAAAATTTTTATAATGTTTTCATCATGGAGACTATATCAATTATTTCCATGGAATAGTGGATCTTTTGACAGTTGACACGTATGGTATGGATAATTGGTTTTTGATTTGGAATATCGATTGTTACTATAAATACAGCGACATGGACACTTCCGCCCAGGACAAATAATACACCAGCTGAACAAGAAGCGAAGCTTCCGATCCTCATCTTATATGCGCATGTCTGAAAGGAGCCATTTTTATAATAAGATACTTGTCATACTCCATTTTTTCAACCAAATATACCGCTGATATTTGAGAATTCAATCATTTTCTCTGTGTATTTAATAAATTATCTGTCAAGCAGTCTTATCACCCCTTCTGGGGAACATAGTCCTAGACACCCTGATTAATCACCCCAACAACGATGGATTCTACACAATTGCATTCGCAGATGACATAGTTATCTTTCAGACTGGCAAATTTGTGAACACACTGTGCGATAGAGCGCAGGATGGGCTTAAATTAATTGAAACATGGTGTAAGGAACACTCACTGTCGATCAATCCCAGAAAGACTGAGATGGTCCTTTTCACCAGGAAAAGAAGTTTATCGGGCTTAAAACCTCCCGAATTCTTCAAAAGCAAACTAAACTTTTCAGAAGAGGTGCAATACCTTGGTATTACCCTCAACAGGAAGCTAACATGGAACTCTCATCTACACAGCAGAGCAAAAACAGCATATGTGGCTCATGAGCAGTGTCGGAGGACAGTGGGACGCACATGGGGTCTGTCACCCCGTGTGGTCACCTGGATCTAAACTGCAATAATAAGACCCATGTTAACGTATGAAGCAATTGCATGGGGACCGAAGGTTCTACAAGCAACGGTAATCCAAAAATTATATCAAATACAGCGAATGGCTTGTTCAAACATCACAGGAGCCATGAGAACAACAGGAACCGCAGCAATGGAACTAATTACTGGTCTGACCCCTCTGGACCTGTACGTCAAGGAGGTTGCGTTAATGGCGCACGACTGGTGTAGAACCCGAAGTAGGATTGGGCCAATTGAGTTTAAGCCAATGGCAGGAAGCGCTTACTGCGCTACAGGCAGCCAATGTTGCAAATGAACCCAGGTTTTTGTTCAACAAACCCTACAAAATACAAATAAAATAGAACACAGAGCCAGATGATGCAAATGCAATACGCATGTATAGAGATGGTTCGAAAATGAAAGAAGTCTCAGGATGTGGAGTTTACTCGAGAGCACTAAGCCTAAAGGTTAAGTGGGGAATGGGGAACAATACCAGCGTGGTTCAAACAGAACTGGCTGGTATTTCAATTGCCACAAAAGAACTAACCAGAAGAGGAATTTCTGGCACTGATAGTAGACAAGCGCTATTAGCCTTGAACAGACAACGTGTTATATCGAGGCTAGTACTAGAGTGCCAGCAAGATTTAGCTGACGCCTCTACAGATAACAATATTATCCTGAGGTGGGTTGAAGGGCACGACAGGAGTAAAGAAAATCGCATTGCCGATTCTTTAGCCAGGGAAGCCGCTGGACTTAAAATTCCAGGACCCAGTGACACCTACGGCCTAACGATCCAAACGTTACACCCATGCTCAATCCCTTAAGAGATGGGATGGAATCAAAGGATGCAGTCTTGCCAGGATCACCCTGGGCGACCCTGGGAAGCCGGCGCCGAAGAAATATTTGGCGATGACCAGGAAAAACCTACGTTTAACAGTAGGATTTCTGACTGGCCACTGTTAACTAAGGATACACCTCCATACTATGGGGCTAGTGGACACACCTCTATGCAGGATGTGTGAACAGGAAGATGAAACTGTCAGGCATGTCTTATGCGAGTGTCCGGAGTTATCGTCAATAAGAGAGTGTGTTCGGTGAGTCTTGGCCTACACCTGCTGATATAAAGGAGATGTCTCCTAGTGACCTGTCCAACTTCCTGAGAAAGACAGGATGGACGATGACCTAGGAGGACAACTCCTCGGGAGGATGTACAATGGGTCACATGTGGCCTAAGTGCTGTGAGCCTACACTCACCCTCCCTACTCTACAGATACAGAAGTTATCTGTCAACATCGGTCTCTCAAGGACATACACTTTTGTTATACCAAAACATCAAAAAAATTGCGTCCGGCTTCGCTTCTTGTCAAGCTAGTGTATTCTTTGCCCAGGAGCGCCATTCTAGACATCCTTCGCAATTGTACGAATGCGCATGGTTACGAATGGTCAATTTGCGCACAGTGAAAATGGTATTCTTGACCACTCTTCGTAGAAATTTAGGAACATTTTCACTCGCGTTGTGGGGAGAATTTGACAACATCGCAATCTCTAGACTATTTAGTAGTTGTGTGTCATCAAATTATGATTAGATTGTAACTTAGGTTAAGTTTTCATTATTTGATACGATAAATTAACCTATACCTTATTCTATGGATAAATCTCGAATGAATCAACTCATTAAAAATGAAAGATCTATTCTACAGAAATAGCAGAGATACAAAATTTTGCAAAATGTATATCCACTCAAAATAACACAAGAATCAATGGGACTAAAACAATTATAATGAATTATTCATCTCAAATATTTTCCAAATAATGTGAAAAATATGGCAAGTCATACAATCCGTGAAAAAATTTTCAACAGTGATTTTGATACTTGTACATAACCTATAAAACAACTATATTACTTAACAATTGCTTTAAAATATCAAGATGTTAAAAATTTAATTCAACTGCCTCAACATGAACATAAAACAAGACAAAAAAACCAGTATACATTGCCAAAAATGCAAAAATCGTTATGTCAACGTTCTTTCTGGTACATTGCCCCTAAAGTGTTTAATGGAATCCCTGAAAACATTAAAAACTTAAATGGTAAACAAATATACAAATAGTATATAAAAAAATTCATGCATAGTAAGTCAAAACATTATTTTAGAGATATAATTGAATTCTATTTCTAGTCCACCGTACTTACCAATTTTCCCCTCAACACAAAAAAATCTCGTACATATCGCATCACTATTCGACATAATATATTTATTGTAATATTTTGTTTGTGATATTAAGGTGTATTTATTCTTTTAATTATTATTTATTTTAATTAGCATAGGTCTATTTTAAAAAGTAAGGTTATTCTAAAGTTAGGCATTATTTATTAATTTGATGGAGATGCATTTGTGTTTGTATTTCTTAATTTTAAATTATTTCAATTAATAAGTGTGTTTTAAAATTTATTGTAATTCTAGGCTTATGCATTATTTATTGATATTCCCGAAACAGATGTTTTCACCTATCGGTAGCTTCTTTTTTTTTGTTCACATTTATTCTTGTAAATACTTTTCTTTCTGTGAATAGAATTATCATTATTATTATAAATTCTGTAAAACCCATACGCAAGTCGTTTGCGATCAACAAACACCACTCGTTGTAAAATACGCATGATCGCTGGTCTTTCGAATGGTCAAGAATTCCAGATGCAAATGGCATTCGCAAAATTATGAGATGCGCACGACCTTAGCAAGTACGAACGATCAAGAATAGCGCCCTCACGGCTCTTGTTTGCTTCTGTCGACTATATTATTTCCCAATTCATTAATTTCTGGCTACCTATAAAATTTGTCACATCAATAATTTGCAGGAATATGGACGTTAAATATATGGCGAGCACAAATTGATTGAAGTGTAATACATCGAATCAACATTAGTCAAGTACTATGAAGACAAATTAATTTATTACTGAATGCGTTAAAGTATAAATATATGAACGTTAAATTCAGAAAGTCACATCAATCTTCTGTAAAAGATAAAGTATACAGCACATGTCAACGAATGTTTTGTAGTCTGACTATTCGGTCACGTGTTTCAATGTTGCATTATTAGATATTTATCAACACTTGCGTGATTCAGACAGAGGGTATTACAAAAATAATGTATAGTGAACATAATGGAAACTCTGTTGAGCTGTAATGACGTAAGAAATCGCATGTGTGCATATTTACTAGGTTAAATAAGGTGTAAATTATCACTGACCACAATTCCAGACCACTCACCTACTTATGCAATGGAATTGAACAATATTTTCTGAAATGAAAAAAAACTTAGAGTAATCTAAAACGCTTTCTATTCTGGTAATTATTCCTGATTTATTATGTCAGTTAGCTGTAAGAATACTAATTACGTTCACTGTTTTTTTTATTAGTTGAGTATTTACATTTTCTTCGCTTTAGTTCCTGTCCAGACCAATGACTCGGTGGCGCCACTCTGAAATGTCTGGTAAAATATTAATTCTCATTTATACTCATTTTACTCTGAAGTCAGATCACTGATCTTTGAAATGTATTTCTTAACTTCCAAAGATTGTCTTTGTATTGGGATTTTCCAGTACTATTTTGGAATAAAACAAAGAAAATGCTTTGAACCTTGCTCCAAAATTACTATTCATGTCTCCATTCTCCCTTTTCCCCAAAATAATTTGATTATAGCACTTCTATTTCGTACCGTTACGTTTTTTTATTTCAATACCTTCACACTCCATCATCATTTTAATAACTAAGTTGATTGGCACTAATTGGGTTCAACAGTCTTTTCACTAGGTCCTTCTTGGCGAAAACCTCCCTAGGAAGCTTTTGTACAAGGAGTTCATATCTCCAATAAGACAATTCTTCACACATTTGAAGAGAATGTGAGATGCTGTTTCCTCCCATTCACCACCGATTGTCTGTGCTTCCTTGGAGTACAGTGACCGGTGAATAAACCCGTCACTCTACTTATCTGGCACCTGCCGAGGTTCAATATTCCGTTAATCAGCGTCTCCAAGGGTTTTTTTTTACCAGGAATTTGCTGTGTTCTTGTTTTGGCACGTGTCTCCAATACGACTTATGTTCAGTTTATATTCACCGAGATGTACAACGACGTGCTTCAGTTTTTGATATTCCAACTTCAGGTTCAGGACCAGTGAATCCATTTTTGGCCCTAGCTTTGACAATGTATCTGCTTTTCCATTTCCTCTAACATACCTGGGTTCGGGGGGCCCATATTTGGTGGGAGACTATTGATTTTCTCAAATAATTGACTGTTTCGAATTATTATATCAATCTGGTTTCATATTTCAACGTTTTTCTCTTCTTTTTAGTGTCGAATAAAGTAGTTTTAATTCTAATAAAATGAGGGTGGAGTCCAAGCTTAGCATAAATCATACAATCTAGCTTTCAGGTGGTACTGAAATAAATTACTCGGTATATAATTGGACATCCGAGAATTCCATTTTAAGTGTTACATATGACAACATAGTAGACGCCTGTCAACAAATATCAAGTGTGACAAAAAAATGTTAATGAGAAAGCACAGAAGGCAATTAGAGTAGCTAAAAGCAAGTGGTTCCTAGGGTCAATATAAGTAATTTCCGTATTATCAGTTCTATTATTAGGTACTATGGTTAATTATAATTGATTCATTGTTATTATAATAACAGTTATGTTATACGTTGCACATGATACACTGTGAAATACATGTTGGTTGTAAATAAATTCAAAATTAAGTAAAGAACAAAGAAACGGAATACTTTGATAAAAAACTACAGATTCCTACCATGTTTAACAAAAAAAAACAAATTCATCTTGACTATATAGACATGCTGATCTTCTTTGATCCACATTAAATTGTGTTCTCAGATTGTGTAGTACGAAAAGCCACATAGGGGACGACAAACTATTTTTTCAAATTAAAATCGAAAAGTGGAAAATTCTTTGCAGATAACTGCCTTGTTATGTTATTGTTTGTCATTGTTTTGAAGTTTGTTGTGTGCAGGTATAGCTCAAAACAAACTTCCAGAAGTTATTTACAAAAGTTTAAGGTGGTGTGGGATAATCTGGCCAAGGAATAAATAGAAACAGCTACTACAGCTGTAATTTGATTTTCCTTCAATTGCCGCATGTGTTCAAACTTCAACGTAAAACATATCTCACGTTTCGTGAAATTTTTGGATGTGGTCGTATTGATTTCGTTAATTTGTTACACTTAAGATTGGAAATTATAACATCTGGGAATAATGGTATTCCATTGCTGTGTATTTAAATTGTAATAACAACAATAAAGAAGTTCATATGCACCGTTTTCCCATTAAAGATCCTTTGGTAAGTAATATTTCAGCATTAAAATAGTGTATAATGTCAATTATTGGAACTTTAGTTCTTTACTTCAGGTTGAGCGACCGGGGGTCGCGACGCAGAAGATCTGACCGTTACGCGTTACGTTACGCTACGTTATGTTACATTGCTTCGTTATGTGCCTTGCTTGCGTGCTTGTGCTCTCTCCTTAGTCTCTCTCGTTCACGAAGCAGCGATTCATATGCTCCGGCCGGGACTCGAACCCGCCCGCGGGGAAGACAAGCATTCTACCACTGAACCACCGACACTATATTAAAATTCTATGCAAAGCTGGTATTCGCAGTGCTGGTGATCTACTTGAATTTGTTCGGATGAATTTTACTATTATTTCCATATTTTTTGCGCGATTGATCTTTTTTGTTTATTTACAGCATCGGTTGTCAAAATGATATGAGGATTAAGGGGTCTAGCACATTTACTTTTCGAAATACAGGGTGTTGAAATTTTGAAAACTTGAATGTTTTAATTCGATAACTTTAAAATGGATGGATAAATTGATTTGACATTTGGCAGGTTGTTTTTAAATGTAAAAGGGCATATTTTGATAGAAATGGTAGTTTGTGCAACTAGTGTGGATATGATGGCCATATTGCACGAGGACAAAGTTTGAGCACGACGCCGTAGGCGGAGTGCTCAATCGTTCAAGTGCGATATGGACAATCCACACGAGTCGAACAGCAACTTTTTTCTACGACCCACTTAAGAAAAAATCTAGAAAATAAAAATTTCTATAAACTGTAATATAACTTCAAATTTTAACACTAAATGTGGCTAGTAGTTGAAGTATATAATCCGTTATTTTATAGATTACCTAGTTATTTCATGAAATAGCTGATCGTGTCCGTTGAAGTGTAAAACTCTCTTGTATTTTATGGTTTAACTAGGTATTCCTTATAATAACGATCTGCAGCCCGTTAAAGTGTGTTTTAATAAACTTAACGTTCAAATCGGAAGAAAAATGTCTGAAAAATATTCAGAAATTCAAGCGAAAAATATGAAATTAATGTCGGATAAATCTTATTCTGGAGCCTCTGTGGGGTTTACTATCCGTATCACAGTGCCTGAAGCTACAGAGGAAAAGGTAATGCCAAATCTATTTTAGCTATCACCATAAAAATAACCGAGCAAGGATTTTTCCAACTGGGCACAAGAAACTGCCGCGTGAAACAATTATATTCCCGATCCCAGTTCAGTGTCTGCGAACAGAAATTAATTTAAATCGAAGAAGTACCGGATGTAGAAATATTGCTCCGGTCGCTTGCTACAGCTCAAAGTTTAGGTACTGGCAAAGATTACAGAACTGCAATGTTTGGTACTGGTAGGGAATCGAAAAAATTTTCGTGTATAACCCATTTATACTCTGCATAAATTGGATAAATTCCTTTTTTTTTCGTTCTAATTTTCTATAATTAATTCAATTTTATTTTAGATGAATTGTTTATTTTAAACTTTAACTGTCTCTCATTAGTTAATTTATGGATACTTATTTATTTCACATGATAACTAGTCAAAGTGTCAAATTAATAACATATTACACACTTTAACGGATACGATCTGTTATTTCATGGAATATCTTGGTGTTAAATTAAATTACTGAATTATATACCTTACTGTAACATATATACACTAGGGTGGTGAAAACATTCAAGCCTCGCACCTTATTCCGCTCAAGACAAAGCCACTTGTGAAATAATTTTGGTGCTCGGCCAATAATAATAGTCTCCACCACCTTGTTGTATAATATACTATTGTATACCTAACATTTCCTATACTTTACGATACTGCTCTTCAAAAAAACCTTTATAAGACATAAATATTTCATTGAAGATCACATTTTTTCCTCTCAATATTTTAAGCTACAAAAATAATCTTCCCATGGCACTGTCTACGATAACGACGCCCTAGTCGCATCATTATGCTTACAACATTAAGAATGATTGTAAGAAATCAGTAATATATGTCCTGTTTTAGGAGAGCAATATTACTAAATGGATGTATTTTCCATATATTAGCTAGAAATTTAAATCTTCAAATTGTATAATATGATTGATTATGTATAATATAAACAACAAACTTTCAAATACAAACATCAGGATAAAATTTTCACAATAAATCTCTTGAAATTAATTGAAGGTTCGCGTTTATGGCATGAAGTAGAGAGATGTTTTATTATTGAACATTTATTTAAGTTGTGGCGTCATTTAATCTCATTCCATTCAAAACAAAATTATTTCAAGGTATGGGTCTTTAAAATGCCACTCCCTAGCAAAATGGTTATTAAATTTATATTGGTCCAATATTAAAACAGAATGAAAGTCAACTATAAATATAGTCGCTATTAGACGTCTGACAGATGATTTTGGGACGTTATTTCAAAAATGTTTCACACTATAGTTATCTATGTATTAAGAGCGAAAAGTGATATATTATTGCTTGAGTTCGCGTCGCGCGGTAATTACTCGAAAGCAATAATGTCACGTTTTTGCTCGTAGTACATACAACATTTTTTTCTGCAATAACTTAATTGTAACTATGAAAAACAAATATAAAGTAGAATTCATAAAAATTTTCAAAATCTGTCAGTTTAAATATGTCAATTCAAATGTGTTTCAAACTTTTATATCTGTCACTGTCAATACAGTTAGGCAATCCAGTCACCTGTCAAATAGAATTCAATATGGCGACACAGGGCAAACAAATGTGATTTAATACATTCTAGACCGTGGATTTTGGGATACTTACATGAGTGTTTATTTTGGAGAAAGGTGCTTTTATTTTGCTTTGGTGTCTATATACTAATAATATGCAATGAAAAGTTCAGTTTTATAAAACTTTTAAGCTGCGTATATCAATTTAGGACCAACTTTTGGTTGTGTACCTATATAAGAATATTATTTTTATGTTAGTGGTTTTTAGACTATCAAGAATTATTATTTAGTATTTACGGGTGAGCACACATTGACTAAAACATAATACAATATTATAATGAAACTGAAACTTTTATGAAATTGCTGGCATTGAAATTTCAGTTGCTTGAATTGGAAGATATCACCTGCAGTATTTAACTTTTATGCTTACGGATTTCAGGAGTGAAACACCTACTTCAAAATGCCAACAGCTTGTATTGTAGTCGGTTGTGGGAGCCGTTCAAACCGAGACCAAGTAAGCTTTTTTAAGGTCCCAGCTGTTTTAAAGAACACATTTTTGGTGCACAAGAATGAATTAAGTAAGAAGCGTAAAGAAATGTGGTTAGCAGCAATCAATAGAGATGATTTAACAGAATCAAAAATCAAATATCAGGCTGTGTGTAGCAGGCATTTTGTTCAATTTTGTTCAATAACAATATTCATAAAAACGGAGAAAAGTTATAAATTCTGAATAAAAAATACTAATCAAATGAACAATTTACTAAACACTAATAAAATATATTAAATTGAAGCAAAATATACTAATAAATTCGACTAAGGGTCGGTTTTACAAGAGAGATTTATACTAGGTATAGTTATACTGGGTATAAAGTTATACCAAAATTTATACCTAGAATAAAATTAGTTGGTTTTACGATGCTTTTTTACACCGGTATAGCAATTCTTGGAGTTAGAATTGCTATACCGGTATAAAAAAGCATCGTAAAACCAATCAGTTTTAAACTAGGTATAAATTCTGGTATAACTTTATACCCAGAATAACTATACCTAGTATAAATCTCTCTTGTAAAACCGGCCCTAAAAATTCTTGAGCACTGTCATTCCAAACCTCACTAACATTATTTTTTTGTTTTAGAACGAACCTATTGGATATATTCAGCCCATTCTACTATTGACGGATTGAGGTCCAATAGGTTCGTTCTAAAACAAAAAAATAATGTTAGTGAGGTTTGGAATGAAATAAATCGACTATTCTCAAATGTGACAGCTTCACATTAATCTCAACTCTACCTACTACAAAAATTTTATGAAAAATGTGGGATACAAACTGTGTCTTTCAAGATTATTAATGATTTTTGAAAACTCACATTTCTAATAAATTAATTTTAGTGCGGTTTTGTTCCTCTGAAAAAATTTGACATTTTCAATAATGTTTCCCCATACAGGAAATGGAGCATTTTGGCTCGCAAAAGCTCACAAAAGGTAGGGAATAGTCTAAGGATAATTTTCTATATCATGCCGCTGTACGTTAAAACCTTGGGGAGGTGATTGCCTCCCCATCTCGGGGGGTGCAATCAATGCAAAAATCAAAAGATATTCTCCGCCCTTTTTTCGTAAAACTAATATTTTTTCAGCTATTCGCGAGTGAGACTGAAAAAATCGATGCATTCCATCAAAAAGACTATACATCAAAATTGTAGCCTTTCAAAAAAGAGAACAAATTTATTTGTTTATTGTTTTTTATGACCAATATGAACCAAGATACGTAAATGGATTTCGTTGAATGCATAATGTGAAAGATTCAAAGTCGAATAACTGGAAAACTTTTTACAAACCAACTAAAGGACTATTTACACACATCAGTTCCGTATTAGTGCTAACCGTACAATTCACACACATCCTCGTCTGTAGTCCGTATTCGGTCAGTAGGTATCTCGCTTTTGATGAAATATCAAAATTCGGAGTGATAAATCGTCAGTGAAATACACTGACTGACACTGAAGCAACACTGATGCTAAAAAACTGCGCCGGTCTTGTCTGAACAAATTTATTTGAAACCATGACAATGATAATTTATTTTTCACTGATACTGAGCTGAGACGGCACTAATACGGGACTGATATATGTAAATAGTCCTTGAACCTCTATTTACGAGCGACCACCACCTTATTTGACTCCTTTAAACTCACCCCATTTGAAAACTAACGGGTCTCTAGGAATTTAATTCACATAGTCTTATAGCGCTTGGAAAACCCCACAAAATCGTCTTTGAATAAACTTTCCATCACTAAAAGTGAAGGAGCTATGTTAAAAAATCCAACTATTAGTGATGAGCTAAATTGGTCTTGGTCTTGC
>CAJUYG010000358.1:4585-32663 GCA_910591675.1 Galerucella calmariensis | reverse complement strand
CTCATTCCTCTGAAAAAAGAGTAACTTTAGTTAAAAATATAGGTACAAATATTCGTCAGATGTACTCCTACCTTCCACTTGACGTCTATTGAATTTAAATAACTTCACAAGGTATGCAATAAGAACTAAATACACAAAATACGTAAGAAAAGCATAATAACCGCGACGCTAAGTCTTAGTAGAACAACGGCTTACGCTGAACTGACAGTTAAAATCAAGAGACACAAGACAAACAAGTGCACGCACTGATCACGTGATCAGCAGTCGGCACGTGGTACGCTCACTAAACAGGGTGGAACTCTCGTTTCTGCGTGAATTTCTTGTTCGTAAATTATTCTTAAAAAATAAAAAGCCTATGTTATAGCTAAATTCCTTAAAAAAATATGTATCCATTAACTCAAAAACTAGAGCCAATTTGGAAAAACTGCTTCCATTTTTGAATTCAGCAGACCTGAATCACCCTAAATTCGTTCAAAAATACTTGGCAACAAAAATGTTTTTAAATTTTGTAGGGCGGTGTAATTATTACGATATTGACATATCATCGCCAGAATGACAGAAGTTATATTTGATGAAATGTAGGTTATCTATGGCAATGCCCACCTGATGTTCAATACTTTAGCTACCCCAAATAGTGACCTATCTTGTGATTGACGTAATATATATGAATGGAACAAAGTAGATAATATAATATTACACATATAAGCTTAAGTACCATTACCCCTATGGAGATATCATGGATATCTTTTCCCATTTAGGATCAGTATTACTGGGCAACTGAAACCAAGGAAATCTATATCTGCTAATCTTAACAATTGTTATGAAGACAGGTTAATAGTGGAAAGCTCTTCAGATTTATCTGCTCCTTCCTCTTCCTATTGTAAGTCTCTCAATTGTCTCCTAATTCAATTCAATCCAATTCCATTCAATTCAACTCAACAGAACCTAGTTCTTGTTTTTGATCACAAATATGAAGAACTTCTAGTTATGTGTTTGGTGTCAAGTCCATAGGTTCTCTGCCACTGTGTGTTACTAGACATTAAAAACTATTTTTGTCATTCAAAAGTTCAAAGCGAATACTTTAGACGCACACTGTATATCCCGAATAAATTTCATACGTATTTGTTGATTAATGCAGATCCCATCAAATAGTCTTTGATCTGATACGATCCGAGAAACTTTTGTCTATTGCATTTTTTTGTAAGCATTTGAAAATATCTCGTCGAACTCAAATTACACAGAGAATTTCAAATAAATATCAGTTGGCATTACGGTTATTTCCGCAGCATTTCATTTAGAAAATACGATGCCATTTTTCACAAAATTGCAATTTGAAATTAATTGGAATTTATTCAGTTTTTTTGTTGGCCATAAACTTTACGTAAATTCGAGATACGGCAATTTGGTGTCAATTAGTAGCGATGAATATCTTCTGTCACAATCAATTATGTGAATTTGTGGTTGAATTATGTACATTATACGTCACTTTTGTGCGACTGATTGAATACAGTGTATACAAAGTGGAATTATTGTTAGTAAGAACGCATCCTCATAAAATTTGATACTTATTAACTCCTCTGTCACTTAGGTAGCGTCAAATGTCATTAATGTCACGTAAAATGTAGCAATGCGATATCTAACGAACGTTTTTTAATGAGTACTACTTTCATTTTGAATTAACATTAGATGGATATACAGATTGCGGAAAAGTTTAAAGTGGTTTTCATGACAAGAATGACAGGTCTACTATTCGAAATATAAGAGTTTTTGCAAGTTTTTCATCGAACATTCACATTGCTTCATGAGCATTAATCTGAAGCACGAATCTTAAAATTTAAAATGACGTTTTTGCTGAATACTCAACGCATCGGTTGCCTATAATTCTGTCAATTCTGTATTTGTCCTCGGACTACCTTCTTTGTGGTTCCAAGAACTCGTTCTGGTCCAACATATGCTGTTGCTGAACCTCTTCTCGCGAGCTCATCAGCTTGTTCATTTCCAGAAATACCGTTATGTCCCGGCACCCATACTAATCTTATTTTAATGTGGTCTGCTAGTTCATTTAGTTCTTTCTGGCATTCTTGTACCAATCCGGATGTTACCTTGCGGCTGTTTAAAGCTGCAAGGGCTGCCTGGCTGTCAGTATGTTTATTCTTTGAGTCCTTGAGGTAAGTCCTATGTTTGTAAATTCTGACACATTTTTGGATAGCATAAATCTCCACCTGGAATACAGAGCTATTATCTCCTAGTGAGAAGGAACATCTTATGTTCCTCATTTCACTATACACCCCTGCTCCTGTCCCTTTTCCAGTCTGTGACCCGTCTGTACACCAGGTCTCTCCTCGGGCAAACCTCAGTCTGCTTGGTCTTGCCAGTCCTTTCTGTGAGGTATTTCCACCTTATATTTAGGACTGGGGAGAAGTTTAGTGGCCATATAGTCTGTTTTCATATCTAAAAGGTCTCCACTTTAATGGATATGTCCTTATCTAACTATTTTGTTGCTCAGGTTATTTGCAGCCTAAATAGTCCCATCCTTGCTTTCCCCAATATCACGAGGTGTGATGGAGGAAGACCAAATGAGGCTTCTAGTGCTGCCGTTGGCGTGCACCCTGCAATACTGAGACAAGCAAGTCTTTGCACCTTGCCTAGTATCATCAATGCATTCTTTTGTGTCGTCTTTGTCCACCAGATCATAGACGATCCATCAGATGTTATTATGGGTTTAACCACTTCACTTATGTGACCTGTAAAACTTTTTCGCGAACTGTATAACTGTACAGTAATCTCATCCAACGAATCATAATGTGTTTGATTGGTTCTGAGAATATAATATAGGAACATACTCCTTCATACAAATTGATTTTAAGATTATCTTTAGAAAGTAGATGGAAAAAATAAGTAAAATCCACTTACCTCCATTCCTCATACTCCTAAGGAGACATTTTAGAGAAATTGCATTTCCTCCAATCTATTTTTAAAGGTGTCTCGAGATTTATTGCGTCGCATTCAGTCAGTCGAGCCTTCGGCCCCCTAACCCATACTTTTCGACAAGCCAGAATATGTTGGAACTGGGGGCTCTAACTGGGAATAACCAGTAAAAGTTTATTCTGCCGTTATTCAAGGCAGTGCCGTATCAGTCTCGAGAGAATATACTAGCAGATTTTGTTCAGAAATGTATCACAAATAAGACCAGCTCCACACTGAAAAGAAAAGCCATTTTATAGAAGTATTTGGAAACAACAGTTGATATTTTTTATTTTCAGTAGGATAGAATCAGAAATATGACAATATGACACTCTATTTTCTATCTTAAGCAAAACCGTATAAATTATTTGTATTCTAAGTTTGAGATCATTTCTAGACTCTTTATATTGGTAATTACTGTTAGCTGATATATTATATATTCGCTGCTAGACGCTAGATCAAATTTAGAGCATCATTCACACATTATTACTTAGACAATGTTTTGATCGCAACATAAATCTTATACGTATATATGAAGCAGAAAATGGACGCTAGTCAACTACAAATAACAACACGAACGTCAAACGCTTCCAATGGAGATGAAACATACGTCACATTTCACACATCTATAATGGTTGGCATTTTACTCGTGAGAAATATGCAGTGGCGGGTAATTTTACGAAGAAACTTACGGAAAATTGAAAGTATTACTTCAAATTACATTACTGTCACTTTAAGTGATCAATATAATAATTTAAGTCACTCGACGGATAAGAAAATACATTATGTATCTTACACCAAGCAAATCTGATGATGAGACCAGGTTTAGTTTACGATATCCTAAGCTAACCTTGGGTATAAATACTGATAGTTGGCATTGGCCGTGGAGTGCACAAATACAGTATGGCGTGCTATCATTGGTCCTTCTGGCGGCCACAGTGACTAGGAATTTCTCATGATTTCCTACACTGTAGTGTGTGTACATTGAGGCATAAATTCCAATTTTTAAAACTGCGCGCCTTTTGTGAATGCTCTCCTAACCAATCGGTACCGTCCGACTCACTTGCCACTAAAATAGCGCCAACGAAAGCTAGCAGTGTAAGCTCAACCCTGGTAGCGATGGGATCTCCTGCGAAGGTTCCTCGTTTATTTTCAATTCTAACTGTTCAAACTTAATCTTTTAAATAGTTCACTTTCAATAACTGAAATGTGCATAATGTAGTGTGAAGTGATCACCCGATGTCTATCGGTAATGTATTTATACCTGTAATTCTAATTAAAATCAACATATTGTTCGTTTTCCCGCGTACTCGCTGAGGCCGGGTTTTGCATGATGGTAAGCGCTGTTGCCTTATCCACTTTTCAAGTTTGGTACTTCATTTCGTTGAATTATTAATTGTTCAAGCTGCAAGATTTCTAATAAAATAGTTATTAGTGTCCGCATTTTTATTTTACCTTTACTTCAAAAGGAACTTCCATCTCAAATGTCAACAGAAGATTGGCAAGTATTGTTTAATAAAATTTCTCAAAACATGTCAGGAAGGCAAGAAGCAATAACAAATTAAAACTAATTGGAACCAGCCAAAATCTCGCTAGGGCGAAATCCCTTCCCGTACAGTGACCTGTTGTTCAACCCGACGTCATTTGCCACTGATTTTCCTTGGTGGCAGCTTCTGAATATGATGACCATGCTTTTAAAACTGAACCATAGAAGAATAATAAACATTGAAGATGGGAATATAGAAGAGAAAAACAATGAACCGAATTATGGAAAGATGATACGTACGTATAAACAGTGAACCAAATTACATAAGAAGAACGATATAATGATAAAAATGACTGTTTTTATTACTTCCGTTCTAGTTCATAAATCTTCAAACATTCATTTTTATTCACTTAGCAAACATAAATCCGAAAATGACACGAACCTGAAAACTTTAACTTATAAAAGTAATTTTCCACGCAAACCCATAACCGTTAAATTAAAATTCAGTTTGCTACTTACCGAATGGAAACATTTTTAATGTCTGAGACTCGGCTATTATATTTGAAAAAAAAATAAGTATTTTTTATTTCCAGCTATTTCCAAGTGGCACTTAAAACAGTGGAAACTGCATGAGATATGTTATAGGTATAATTAAATGTTCTATAAAATTATTAAAATGGGAGAAAAAAATTCAATTTATTTTATAAGGTATAAAATGCAAATGAAAAAAAATGTGATGATATTTTGTTTCAACGTACTATAGAAATTGTTAACGTTCATGCGTGATAAACATTAAGCATTAAACAGAAGAGGTGTAGACAGCACAACATCCAAATGGATGTCGGAACTGCTCACCACAAGAGTAGCAGAGATGAGGACGAGCAAAGACATTGTCTCCATCTGCACTATCAGAGGATGCCCACAGGGAGGAGTAGCATCCCCATTAATGTGGAGTCTGACGGTTGACGAACTCCTGTGTGGTTTGACGGATCTCGGACTATTCTGCCAAGGATATGCCGACGATATTGTCATAGCAGCCAGGGGAAGATTTGAAAACACCCTTTGTGATATTGTACAAAAGGGTCTGAACTATACAAATAACTGGTGTATGCAAGTGGAACTTAGCATTAACCCCACTAAAACCATCCTGATAGCCTTCACTAAGAAAAGGAAACTCAACCTAAAAACCATAAAACTTGATGGAAACGAGATTGAATGTAGACAAGAAGTCAAGTATCTAGGTTTAACTCTAGACAGTAAACTCCTGTGGAACAAACACGAAAAGGAGATTACATACAAGGCAAAAATCCAATCATCACTTCTCTTCTCTCCAATTCTATCACCTCTCCAAAATTCAAAGACTAGCCTGTATATGCATTACAGGAGCAATGAGAACATGCCCAACGGCAGCCATGGAAGTGATTCTCAACCTCATCCCTTTACATATGGTGGTGGAAAGTGTTGCAGAGAGAACAAGATACAGACTAAGTAGAGAGGGAATCATTTAAAAAAACCACCTCCTCACTTCTTAGAAATCAGACAACCTGGGACATGCCACAAGACGGTATGATGAAAAAGTATAACTTTTCAAAGAAATTCGTTACGGAAATGAGCAACAAGAAGGAATGGGATCCAAATACCATTACCAGACTTGGAAAGAATGCCATTCAATGGTACACAGAAGGCTCAAAAGCAATAGAAGGAACTGGGATAGGAGTGTTCGGGCCAGGAACCAAACACTCTGAAAGCTTGGGAAAAAACCCAAGTATCTTTCAAGCGGAAATCCACGCCATAAGAAAGTGCGCCCAGTTCAATATTGATAAAGGATACAGAAGACAAAGGATTATCATAATGTCGGATAGTCAAGCAGCCATTAAGGCACTGAGCTCTTGTGTAATCAGTTCCAAAATGGTGTGGGAATGCCTAGACAAACTCAATGAACTAGGCGAGAACAACATAGTCACCTTACTATGGATTCCAGGACACACTGGAATAGAAGGAAATGAAAAAGCAGATGAACTAGCAAAGAGGGGGACTGAAATACCGTTCTGGGGGCCTGAACCCTTTTGCGGAATCAGCCCCAATGTAATATTGGAAGAAATAGGTAAAGCCGAGAAAAAGAGAAGATCTGACCATTGGAAAGATCTAGTAGGGCTTATACAATCAAAGATTCTTCTGGGTGACTACAACCTGTTGAGATCAAAAGAATGCATAAGTCAGAGTAGAACTGCGCTAAGAGTTTTAACAGGGATCCTAACGGAGCATTGTCGCCTGAATGGGCACCTGAAAAAGCTCAAAATAGTGGAGGAAGAAGAATGCAGATTCTGTGGAATGGAAGAAGAAACCTCCATCCACATACTTTCCAACTGCACAGCACTTCAGAATCCTGGAGCACAGCACCTAGGAGATTACTGGATAGAAGAGGAACATTTGCCCAAGTTGAAGCCTGCAAACATTCTAAAATTCCTCCAGGAAATAGGACTAAAGGAACTACTAGTTTCTGAGACTCTCCTTAGAAACTGAGTAGAAGTAAGGGGGCACAATAGATCTTTTAGGTCTCAGTGAATGTCACCCCAAAATACATACATACATACATGCGTGATAAACGTAATATCAATTCTATGACTCTATTCTATCAGTAAAAACTCCTCTTTATTCAACTATGTAAAATTCAATATTAGGACAGTTACAATTTAACGTATTCAGATTAATGAGGGGTTCGTGTGGTTCTAGAAGCCTCTCTACTACTCCACTCTACTGTGTTTGCCCCAGGTTATTGTCCTTATAACTAGATTCAATAGGTCAGGCCTCAAATCGTCCAAATATTGGGAAGTTTGAGGTTTTCCCTCATATCGTCGAAATCCTTAGCCTAGCCAGGTCTTCACAGTATGTGTGCCGAGATTTTCTTATCTTTTTGGCAAAACCTGCATATGATTGTGTCTGCTAATCCGATTTTGTTTATGAGTTTGTTAAGTCTACAGTCAAACGCCCAATTATGATCCTGGTGGTTCCCATATTCTGTCTTAGTAGATAGAGTTTGTTCAGCCATCCTTTGCAGTTACTTCATAAATGGTGACGTATTCTGTTGTTTTACGTATGTCTTATAATACTTGAATGTTATTTTACACTTAACCTCAAAATTATAATCAATGACATTTAAGAATTGTTTTCAAAATATGACAACTGAACTGTCAAAAGTAACAGATAAAATTCATGTCGATCTTAGATAAGAAACGTTAATGACGTCATAATTCCGTCTCATCCATTTCATGAATGAGAGAGCAAGCTGGACAATGTATGTCGCAACGGCAAAAGATGGCTGAATAAACTCTACTCTGGTTTTTTGGTGGAACTTTTGGCCTTTCTTATTTCTGTCAGGAAAGATTCTGGACCTATAGGAGCAGATCATGCTCCTTCCTGGGATAGTGAATCCGACATTCCATCGCTTATCTGATCAGAGTAGCCTGGTACCCAGATTACATACTCACACGAGACATGTTGCCATAAAATATGAGTTTGTAGTTTGAACGATATTTTTCCCCAATCTTTTCAGTTCTTATATCTTCTGTAGAGATTTTATCAATTCAAATACTTTTCTATAGATTCTATAGCTTCCTTTTAAAATCCGATTTTATTTTTAATGTATACTTTCACGTGGCTTTTACAGATTTATCATAAATAATAGTTTCCACTGGAAATCCTCCATTTAGTGAATTCAATTTCAATTCACGTGGGGAAAGAGAGAATCTGGCTCGGTTTTTAGCCATGAACAGAACAATGGGATTAGTCCAACCCTGAGTGAATTGTTCTGTGAGTACATTCGATCGATCCAAAGTACGGAAATTATGTTAAATTAAGACAAAGATTCGGCAAGTCAATTAAAATTTAGCAGTTATCGTGAAACGTTAAGGCGGAATGACACTCACAAATGCAAATTCGGGATTTTTCAAATTTCACTTTGACAAAATTTGGTTTTAGTTGTCTCGAGTTTGGTTTGAAAATTATGGAATATGAAATATACTGAAAAATGGAAATATCAAGTACAATCCAAACATTGATATCTTCTGTACCAAAAACTTTAGAGCTTTGTTATTCATTAATGAAAGGCATGAGAAGAATTATTTACAATACTTCAAGCAATAAAGTTCGCATGCGCTCTGTGTCAAAAGAGAGAGCTTACTCCGATGCGCCTATTCTACTTCGTAAACTCAAAAGACCGTGGAGTGGACATGCGCATTGCACATCAACGATCAAAATGTCGAAAAATATATGCCATCAGGATTATCTAGCTTCACGTCTCCCTTTTGTTCTAGTTATTTTTCATTATCAACTGCTTAAAACTGATAAAGTAATAAGCCATCTATTTTTCTGCTATCCAAATCAAGTTTATTAAACACAAATCTATGGTAATACATAGCTTCATCGTCGTGGAAGATTTGCCAAAGATTCTGGGTGAATTGCGAGACCTCCGTATGCGCACTATTTAAGAGTTTCCATTCATAGGAACTCACACCCTGGCAGTTACGCCGTGTCGATCTTTCGTGTCACTTCAATCTTACATCGGATCGCGCCAAGATAGATTTGCCAAGTTGTACCCATAGCAAAGAATAAGGCACGTTTTCTTTAACATAATTTATTCATCATTGGTTGACTGAAGTTATTCTTCGCTGCACCGACATGTTAGAGTCACCAGTGAAACATAATAAAACGCAGTTGCTCTTCACATCATCTAGCAACCGATTTTCAAGTTGATTTTTGATATTATCATATTATTATTCATGATTTGCAATAATGTACCTACATATAACTGGAAATGTTTTCAATTTCTAACGCTATTAACAGCGCAGTCAATACCCTATTACTACATTCTATTACTTTGTCCATTCCATTCACCGCTGCAAATCGTTACTTTTTTGAGGTTAAGCTGTCATTTTTCTAACCTACAAATTTATCCACCAGCTCGATACAGCAGTTGAATGGTTTGCTGCAATTTTGGTTGATGCAGCAGTAATAAATGAACGCGTCAATTGTTCCATGAATATAAAAACGCATTTGAGGGATTGGTAGATCTACCGGTGGATAAAAAAACATGCCTATAGATAGACAATAACAAGAAGTGTCCGGCAAAAAATTTTTGAACGTCAAAAATAAGTAGTCTTGAAGGTGACTCTGGCAAACACTGAGAATAATAATAAATGCTAACAGCTTTACTCGAATCACACTGAAAAAAGTATTTTAGCATAATAGTATATTAAAGTATAAGTGGATATTAAGGTCTTTAAAACACGTTCGATTTTTAGAGCACGACGGAGGAGCCGGAGTGCTCGAAATAGAGCCAGTGTTTAAAAGACCAGTTATCCACGAATACTTCACGCTATTTTTTTTATTGGTGCACTATGAAATTATAAATACTGGTCTTATAACTACTGCAACAACAAGAAATGGAAATCATAGATGAAAATAAGAACTAAATGTCAAATGGTTGAATTCGTGATGGATATGATGTATACCTTGCGTTGTCATGGAAATGAGAAAAACATGAACTTATTTGTATTTTGATGGAAGTTCAATCTTATTGAGTTCTGTGAATGTCAATAGTATTAATTTAAATACCGTTTCCTAAGATTTGAAAAATCGAAATATTAATATTTCAAACAATACCAACGGCACTTTCCATTTCAATTTATAAATTTGACATTGTTGAATATTGTTTGAATAAAAGTTTTGACGTTACAAACTACTCCTGTCAGATCAATTGATGTTGCCACAGTAACTTTAAAACACGGGCATTATTTAAACTGCGATTTAAACATGCTGAGGCGTGCTATAAATAGTAAAATGGTTCACCAATATAAAAAAGTTATGTTTTATTAAATGTAGGTACGTATTATATAGGTATTTTTCCATCAGTAGCTATTTCTGCACATTATACACATGAAATAGATCATTTGAAAAAATAATTTCAACCTAAAAGCAAACTTTATTCCCATTTGGTTCTGTGAAGACATGACGACTAATTTAAAAGATGGATTCCGCAGATTGGTTTTTTCCAGAATCTTGCTTCTTGTTTGTTGGGTGTATTATTTTTCCATGGAGAAACAAATAATAAGATAAGGTCTTAAAATATATGGAAGGAGCTGTGAAAAAATGCTTTAGTTCATATTTTGAACATTTGAACGTTTTTTTTGTATTTCTTACCATCATTCCCTGTAATATTATTATAGGTATATCCAATACTATATTTGCAGCTGAGTGCTTGAGCACAATAATGTTACTTATTAGTCTCTTAAGACTTGACTTAAGGGACTAAGAAACAAATATCAAAGTGTAAAATAATTTGATTGCAAATATTATACCATATTACGCGTATCCTTGAAGTTTGATAATTCAAAAAGCCCGCGTCTCAAGTGATAGTTCATACATCTTACCAGGGTTGGATTTAGTGGTAACTTTATGCCAGGGAACGCTACATGCTTAACAGCTCTCTGATTATTTATTTTTCTATGGTTGTGATTAATCATTTACGGTACTTACGTTTTGATGCTTACTGTAAAGACTCATTATACAGACAGTTAAAAACGTGCTATAAATAGGTACATAAAGGCAGAGGCGATCTGTTAAGTATACAACTATTAACAATGTGAAGTCAATTTTAACTCTGGGTGGAACATAAACAAACAACTTAGAAGATAAGAATTTAAATTAAACCAAACCGAAATTCTCTTTTCGTGCAAAAACTTAATTAAATCTTTCGAATTAACATGGAAGCATTCGCGGAAATCCTATTATAAGTCGATGTCGCGTACCAAAAAAAAAATACAATATTTATTTTGTACGTGTCAGGGGTTTTAAAATTTAATATAAGAGATAAAGATTATCTGAATATATGCTCTTCAGTTTGTCCTATAACTTTAGAGATTCGTTCACTTAATTACAGTTTCCTAAAACACACACTAATAGGTATTTGAATTTTGAATCAAATCATGCTATAAACGTTAAAAAAGGGGTAGTAAAATCTTTATAGATAGGGCCAGAATAATTTGTTCTAATAATAATCATTTCACAAAGGAGAAAACTCTACTGAAAAATGTTTTAAATGCCAATAATTACCCGGCAGAATTTGTAAATAAAGAAATCAAGAATATAGAGAAAGGCTCATTGTTAATACCCCATAATAATAACAATCATATTAATAATTCAGCTAACATAATTTTTAAAAACTTGACAATACCGTATGTTAGGGGTTTGTCAGAAAGAATTAAGAAAATTGGTAATCAATTTAATATTCGAACCAGCTTTAAATCTAACAATACTTTGAGATCTATCTTAACAAAAACGAAACCAAAAAATGGAGAACAATCTTCAAAAAATTGCATATATCAGATATCTTGTGAATGCGACAAATTCTATTTAGGTGAAACATCTAGACCATTGAAAGTCCGAATAAGTGAACATAAAAAATACATCAAAGATAGGGAGTTCATTAAGTCAGGTATTTGTAACCATGCTTGGGAAGAGGGGCATAAATTTCAATGGGATTCGATGATAATAATATTGAAAGAGCCCAATAATAAAAGACTAAAAATCAAAGAAAGTGCTTTAATACAACTAAATGCAGATAAATGTGTAGCTAGTATTTTAGCCGAATGTAGTCAAATTTGGTTACCAATGTTAGAAAGAGAAATTTCCAATAATCAATTACCTGCGTTATCAGGATAGCATCATAAGTTTTTATCCAGGTTTTCTTATGATTAATCATTGGAATAGTTGTTAATCGATACACACTTCTATCTACAAAATCACCAAACTGAGTTATACATGTTTTGAAAACAAAAATGATCATACACAAAAAAGTAACAACAAACGCGTTTTATTAAAATTTCCAAAATAAGCTAAAAAAAAGCGATATCCCAATAAAAACAGTAATGTTTACTATCTACCGTTTTAAATGGGTCCAGAAGTTGCAGTGCGCGATGCTGCGGTGAAAAAACCATAGAGTACCTCTATGGCTTATGCCCGTACTTATAAACAAGACGTGAGGCTGGACACGGGCTTGAGCATCAGTTTTGGACACATTTCACATGTAAAATGTTTACATGTGTCAGGAACTGATGCTCAAGCCCATTCCTAGCCTTAAGTCTTGTTTATAAGTACGGGCATTATATATAGACGATTTTGAGGACAGATTTTGTCAATTCTCCCGTATGGGTTAGTTCTCCTTATCTGGTCTCCATGACAATTTCAATGAAGTGACTAGACAACGAACTCTAGGAAACCAGCAGAGCATACACACTAAATCTGCATAGGTCTTAGTGGAGAGGCTCTTAAAAGCACTTAAGCCCTAGAAACAGCTTAAATGCATTTTTATTGTTATTTGACGAACAAATGATCTATCCGAAGGGGAAAATATATAGGATGGATTGGACCAGCTGGAACCCTATTCTCAACTCACTCCTCTCACAAGCGAACGATCTCCAAAGATTTGATTGACAGCGATGTGGTATTTGTAGATTCTCATGTACCTACCACTGCCCTCGTAAATCTGTATCACGAGCGATTAGTTACGGCAACACCGCGATTTCAACGTATTTTGACTTTTTGACAGTAATGTCAAGATATTCTTTTTTCTCTTATTCTTTTGGGAATCAAACCAGCTTTAAATCTAACAATACTTTGAGATCTATCTTAACAAAAACGAAACCAAAAAATGAAGAACAATCTTCAAAAATTTGCATATATCAGATATCTTGTGAATGCGACAAATTCTATTTAGGTGAAACATCTAGACCATTGAAAGACCGAATGAGTGAACATAAAAAATACATCAAAGATAGGGAGTTCTTTAAGTCAGGTATTTGTAAACATGCTTGGGAAGAGGGGCATAAAATTCAATGGGATTCGACAAAAATAATATTGAAAGAGCCCAATAATAAAAGACGAAAAATCATAGAAAGTGCTTTAATACAACTAAATGCAGATAAATATGTAGCTAGTATTTCAGCCGAATGTAGTCAAATTTGGTTACCAATGTTGGAAAGAGAAATTTCCAATAATCAATTACCTGCGTTATCAGGATAGCATCATAAGTTTTTATCCAGGTTTTCTTATGATTTATCATTGGAATAGTTGTTAATCGATACACACTTCAATATACAAAATCACCAAACTGAGTTATACATGTTTTGAAAACAAAAATGATCATACACAAAAAAGTAACAACAAACGCGTTTTATTAACAACATTTCCAAAATAAGCTGAAAAAAAAGCGCTATCCCAATAAAAACCGTTCCTGGAACGTGCACTTCACTGGATTCCATTTCTAGCAGACTATCATATCTTTAGAATGTCATGAAATAAAATATTTTTCGTGCCACCGGACGCAAAACAAGCATTTTGCAGCCGCAACAGAGGCCGCAAAATGATATTTTGCGGCCGTTACCCAGAGTGACGGCCGACAAAAATTTTTACGGCCGTTCCCATAGTGACTGCCGGCAAACTGAACGCCACTACAGCATTTGACATTTCTGAAATATGACAATAACAATGTATTTCGAACCAAAAACTAACTGTCTTTTTTAAAGAGACATAATGTTTATTGAAATTATGTAATTTTCACGGTTGCACGAAAAATATTGTGTATACTATGGCCGCGAAATGTTTTCGCGACCTCGAGATTATCTTGCCTCGGCCGGAGCGGCCTCGGCGATAATCTCTCTCTCGGAACGCGAAAAAGCATTTTGCGGCCTTAGTATACAAATAACTATTATTTTACATTTTACCAGAGATGTGATCTACTATGAATGGACCTTAATAAAATTTGACAAGAAAGTTTTATAGTCTTAAACTTCAAAATATTATTGATTGTCTAGTTGTCATATTTTTTCGTTGTGTCAGATAGGGACCAAAAATTATTTTATTAATTTTATTACTAGTTAATCTTGACAACGGTAGCTGGAACGCTACCGAAACGTCAAAATAAAAAAATATTATTGTGGTTTGATTCCCAAAAGAATAAGAGGAAAAAAAACAATTGTCATATTTAAATGAAGCAATAGATGTCAAGATAATAGTAATATATACCATCGTAACGCCTTTCAAATATGATTACTTCAAACATCTACTTCTCGGGCTAATTGCCACATAATTTGTAGGCTAATGTGATTTCTTACGGGTGAAGAAATATGTGATTTGTAGCAAATAAGTTTTTTTTCTCGTAACAATAAATGTACAATTATACTGAAATACTTATTTTTTCGGTATAAAGTTGATTTTATTTGAGGCTAATAATCTACAGGCTAATTTAAAAAATGTAAATTTCTGCCAAAACTTTCAAATTATTTACTATGAATATTTAATTTGTTGTTTCAAAGTGATGGAATATTATTGAAGATGTTAGGTTTTTATCTGGGTAATGAAAACAATTTTTACCCAAATAGCATCGTTATGTTTCATAATAAAATATTATATTATGCTTTGTAAACTTTTATAGTTTCCGAAGAACAATTGTATGAAGGTGTGCATAGAGGAAAACAAATTTTTTTTATTGGTGAACCATTTTACCTATTTAAAGCACGCCTCAGCGTGTTTAAATCGAACTTTTTAGCACGCGCATGTTTTAAAGTTACCGTGGCAACATCAACCATTCGAGAAACGAAGTCTAAATCTATGGTCTAAATCATGTCTGAATGTCAATTTTTTTATTATTGATCTGACAGGAGTAGTTTGTAACGTCAAAACTTTTATTCGAACGATATTTAACAATGTCAAATTTATAAATTAAAATGGAAAGTGCCGTTGGTATTGTTTGAAATATTAATATTTCGATTTCTCAAATCTTAGGAAATGGTATTTAAATTGATACTTTTGGCATTCACAGAACTCAATAAGGTTGAACTTTCATCAAAATACAAATTAGTTTATGTTTTTCTCATTTCCATGACAATGCAAGGTGTACATCATATACGTCACGAATTCAACCATTTGACATTTAGTTGACGTTTCCATCTATGATTTCCATTTCTTGTTGTTGTAGTAGTTATAGACCGGTATTTATAATTTCAAAGTGCACCAATGAAAAAAAATATCGTAAAGTATTCGTGGATAACTGGTCTTTAAAACACTTGCTCTATTTCGAGCACTCCGGCTTCGCCGTCGTGCTCCAAAAATCGCGCGTGTTTTGAAGACCTTAATATCCACTTATACTTTAATATACTATTTTTACATTAAAGAAATTACAGTCGAATAAATCATTTTTTTATATCAAAATTTCCCAATATTTTCACGCTAATATGGCTTCTTAATAATAAATAAGCAATGTTAGTTTTAAACAAAGGGGGGTCAAAAAATCAGTTTATTTGTCTATAAATAACTCTTCGCTCGGTGTACCAAAACTTGAAAGTATACGAAAGAAAAAAGCGAGTAAAAATAATAGGTATAAACAAACATCTGTAGAACTGTGGTTAGACGTATTGGAATATCTCAATTCGTACACGAAAAATCAAATTCGCCCATGTCAAATTCGTATAATAAAAGTCGCACACCGATTTCATTACATTTTTTCCGAATATCGCCAAATCCGTCTACGGATTTATTTAAAGAATTGGGTCCCAGCAGTTTGCTACGTTTCTTTTCCAGTACATCGTAACGGTAAATAAACTTTTTCAGAAGCCAACTATTTATGTGGTTACAAAAAGCAAATCTATTGGATTCAACTGGAGTGAAAAGGGAAAAATCATGAATTTATTGAAGGGCTAGAACCATCAGATTGAAAAAAATTAAGGGTGATTTTAGTAGTTTTTATTAATTTTCAATTTACTTTTCGTCTGTTTTTTAATAGAAAAAGCCGGTCTTATGAATAGACTCCATTTGTAGGCTTCAGGATCAATAGAGAGGTGGAGAATATCTAGTTTAACTTACCTGAATTGAAGAATATTTACATTTTTACAACGAAGTTACCGACCTTTTAGCTATAAAGATTGTCAATTTGAAGTATTATTTTTGGTTTTTTATTTGAAACAATATTGAGAAAAATTGTTGCTTCATATTTGTAAAAAGTAATTTTGCAAGTCTCAAAACATTTTTACTCTTCTTTTCCGGTGGACAGTCTGCTGAATTGAAACCTTACAATGCCCTAAAATAAAAACTTTGACTTCCATCACACTGTCCAGCTCTCGGTCCTGCTTTGATGAATATAATCAAAAATCCTGTGCATCGATCAAGAAGTAGTGACACATTTCAAAATCATCAGCTATTAATAATAAAATCCAACTACATTATTACTTCTTGTTAAATTAACGTGAAATTGATTAGCTTATTTTATAATCATAATTTTAGTTTTCGTGAATAATTTACTCGTAATCAAATTGTTTGGGCTTCTGTTATTGAATTACTAAACAAAATGAATAATTTATGTATTATTCATACCATAAAAAACAAGACCCGTGCTGTGCTGAGTGTCGATAAAATGTGTGGGTTTATTATTCATTCAATGCTGTAGAACATAATTTCTAATCCGAAAAACCTCATAACCGTTGTAATCTTACATTTTCAGTTCATCTAAGTATTTATTAGCTTAGACTAAAATTAAATAAAACAAACATATTGGAATGTTAGTCAGATATATGAACGTGAATAAATTTTGTAACGAAGCAAGATCAGTAAAACATACAGGAGCTTGAAAGAGTGTTAGCTACGCATTTGTTGACTCGGATGTTTACAAATACCAAAAACTTTTTTCTTCGTAAAAGTTTTTTTTCGACTTCAACGAAACACAAACAATACAGATTCACAGTTATTCAGAAAGACCTACCAAACTTTGTTTATGTTACCACAGAGTAAGTAGCATGGCGTTCGTCTATAAAAATATTTCCGAAAAACTTCCTAACCTGCTGTTTTCATTTCGCAGTAGCCACTAAGGAATCGATTTTTTTCTCCCTTTTCAATTCGTCAATGAAAATCTTTTTTTTATCTGCCATACGAGGGTAACATCGAAATACTCATATCTTTGGATCTTTGGAAATTGGTTTACATATCCTAATAATATTACGATCACCCTAGGTATTCTTTTATCCTTTTCAGTTTTTTTATGTTATATTTGTACCGTGGCAATCCACTTATATCCTTAATATAATTTGGTAACATATTGAAGAGTCTTGATGCAAAGTAAGTCGCACATCGTTGTCCAACCGTTTTTGAGCTTATTGTAAAGTAAGTACACTTACATCTGGTAGACTCCATTTCACATATGAAGAAGCCACGTGACACATGCCAACTGTGTTGCGCAGAAACCAAAATCGGTTTTGTTTATCTATGTCTCCATTGGCGTTACAAACGATGTTTCATGCTTTCGTGTCTATTGTATGTGAAAATATCTCGAAAGGTTCAAATAATTCCCAAATATATTTTATACCTACATATAAACATATGAAAGTAGATTCTAAATATTTCAGTTTTGTGTTGACCTACATAATGTGAAAAACGTCACAACACTGAATGTCAATTTTACTGGTTTTGACAACAAGTTCGCGCATGCGACTGTAACTTCACGTGGGTTCTTCTTACTTTAAACGGAGACCGTTCCAGAGTACCTGACTTTGACAGGTCAGCCATAATGGAGGACAACCAATCAGCTGGAGCTGAAGCGTGTACGTGCGAGGGTAGCCAGCTCCACTCAATTTTTGGTAAATCTATTAATTTGCATATTATTCCACTGATCTACATTTCATAATCTACTGAATGAACATCTTATTTATTATTATAATTTCCTAGTATTATTATTCATTAGTTAATCACAATCACAAATACTCTGTTCAAATAAATCTTCGGGAGCCACTGATTATCATGGTATTACTTCTCCACCACGCGGGGAGTTTACTAATTCACTCGAATCTGATAAGTACTACTGAGCTATGTAACTTTATTTCTGATAGTTATGAGAATTTCAACTTTATTTTCTTATACAATTAATTATTTGTTCTGTTTGTTCATATTTTACTGCAAGTTTTGTTTTATAGAAATACATATTTTTTGACGTCATTTGCTTATTTCATTATCCTTTCCTGAAATTTGTGAAGCATAGAATAAATCTAGTGAATTTTTCACAAGGTATTTACCGATGGAATGAAAATCGAACTAGCATCCTTAGCCTGTTAGTCCAAGAGCTAGTAACACGTGTTTCCATGAAGTGCTTGATGCACCTTGAAATTTGGTGCTATAGTATCGAGTGGATAGCTGAGCAGGTAAGCAAGTGTTGGCAAGCCCTACCTGGAGACACCAGGTACTGCGCATAGGAGAAAGGTATAAAAAAATTCAGCCCCAAAAAAGTGTTTGATTCAGAAGCAAACAAACAGAAATCTAAATTTCAAAGCATATAAAATAAATAAATAAAAAGGCAGACACTTTTGAGGGGGTTAACATATAATAAAAACACCCTCAAGTTGTTGTTTTTTATACAAATGTAGTGTTTGATTCACGCTGCCATTTTAACAGCGTCTTAATTTCATGTAATAAAAATTAATTACAAAAAGGCAGACACTTCTGTTGTGGTTTAATTAACGAAACATGAAAATAAATATTAATTTTAATAGAAAGAGATAGGCAGCGCATAGTCGTGGATGTAAGCGAGAGCACCGATTACCGGCCTAGCTACGGTCAAAATAATACCATTGTACAAACGATAAATGAAGATTTGTATTGTGAATATCTTTATAGCTGAGTACACATGACTGGAAAGTCAAGAAAACATCTTTGTATTCTGTGTAAAATTTTTATTTAAAAGTGCAAAGCGCTTTCGGTTATTAGGCCATCATCAGTGCCATACCTGCAAGTGAGCAATAATCGTTGGAAAATTTTTGAAAAGAAATTAGTCAAATATCTACAACACATTAACGTCACTGTTAAAATTACATTAAATTTTAAATTTAAAAAAAAATGTTATCCCCCGATTGGGGTTAAACTGTTTAAACTGTTTAAATTAAACTCTTCAAATAAATATTACGCAGTTACAAATTGAATTAGGGCCTACAGTGTGTACAAGTTTACCCGGACTTCACGCCATCACGGGATACGATTATAACCCTTCATTCTCTAAGAAAGTCGAAAAAAGACCAAATCAAATCATTAAAAGGGGCATCTACCAAATTCGACCTTGCACAATTATGCTTTGTATATTTTTTTGTTTCCCTACGTCCTCACGTTTGAGTTCACATAACGAAAATTTTTTTAGAAATATGAAAGCTCCGCAACATATAGGTAGCCAAGCGGTCCAAGCGGATTTTGGTTCACGTACATCGTCAGTACTGAACTGGGAGACAGCCGAGACCGGCGAGCGTTGTATCAACAATGGAACGGCACGCGACTACCGAAGCAGAGAGACAATGTCAGTCATAGAAGGATAGAAGAGCGAGAGATGGATTTTCATCCGATATTTTAGTGGTAGCAACCGAATTTCAATAAGGAATTGTACGGTGATAAGTAATTTGAGGATTCTGAGATTTTTATATAGTATTCATAAAGCTTCAAATTATCCATATTTAATTCTTTACTTTGCTTAATATGTGTATTTTTCATATTTTTTTCAACAAAATTTGGTTAGCATTTCAAAGTTTTTATTCAATGAGAACTCTAAGTTCAACATTAATCTACATGATATATTTTTTTCTTAATTTTCAATACATCCATTACTTCAAAATTCTTTGCCAAAAATACTTCGATATTTTGTCAAATCGCTGCCGATAGATTCCCCTTTTAAGAACAATGTGGATTACCAAAATACACTAACTGACCTTGCAAGCAAAATCTGATGTACCTGTAGGCACTAATTCAATATGTAACTGCGTGATATTTATAATTCGTCTTTTATTAGCAGCTCCATACTCCATGTGAATGTTTAAGTTATCACTTTTCAGGTGATCCATGTTCCCAAGCATGATAATTAAAACATCAGTGTCACAAGATTTTATGAGAATATTGGCAGCAGACTGATTTTCCAGTTGACAAGCATGATATAGTTATTTTCCTAACAAGTGCGGAAAGTGATACTTTCCCGCATGCGACTGCAGTTGACCCGAACGACGCGAAGCGGAGTTCGGGCAAGCGGTCAAGAGCGGGAAAGACACTTTACACATGAGTTAGGAACATTATTTTTTCTACGACCGTATATACTAAAAAGTATACCAACCAATTTTTCAAAAGTTATCATATTTCAACATACATATACAAAACTTAAACCAAAAACTATCATTATTTTTATAAATATTAATATTAGAAACACAATTTGTTGCATTCTGTGAATTACTTAAAATTGCCGGTCTAGTGGAGTTATTTGGTGTTAACTGGTGAGTAGATGACGTTGATGAGGATGGCATCGGTTGAAGGTCAAATAAAGATGACGATGAAGGTGACGGCAACGGTTTTAAGTCATTTGTAGATGAAAGAATTTTTTCTGATATATTTTTCTTATATAAAAAAGGGGTGGTTTGGTAGTTGATTTATGACACCACTTGAAGAATGTACAGAGTTATATCAAAAAATCTTCATTATTTTATATTTTCCAAAAAAATTAAAAATTAAAAATGCAACAAAAAGCTAGAAAAGATGTAGATTTTATTTGATGGACTATTTATTCACCTAGTGTAACAATAGTTATAACTTCCGAAGTAAAAAACTATCTAATAAGGTCAAAATTTGCATAATTTTACTTTCCCGCACTAGTGCGGGAAAGTGACACTTTCAAAGCTAAAATGCGTGCGGGAAAGTGGGTTAAAACGCACGGTCGTAGAAAAAATGATTTTTGTATCGGCCTCTTCGTGATTTGCACAATACAAATTTCTCTTTCTTTCTTTCTTCTCTTTCTATTAAAATTGATATTTATTTTCATGTTTTTCGATAATTAAACCCCAACAGAAGTGTCTGCCTTTTTGTAATTAATTTTTATTACATGAAATTAAGACGCTGTTAAAATGGCAGCGTGAATCAAACACTTCATTTTGTATTAAAAAAAACAACTTAAGGGTGTTTTTATTATATGTTAACCCCCTCAAAAGTGTCTGCCTTTTTAATTATATATTTTATATGCTTTGAAATTTAGATTTCTGTTTATTGGCCTCTGCATCAAACACTTTTTTTGGGCTAAATTTTTTTATACCTTTCTCTTATGCGCAGTACCTGGTGTCCCCAGGTAGGGCTTGCCAACACTTGCTTACCTGCTCAGCTATCCATTCGATACTATAGCACAAAATTTCAAGGTGCATCAAACACTTCATGGAACACGTGTTACTAGCTCTCCGACTATGTGTGTCTTGGCACCCAAATATAGTGAAACTTATTCACTGAAACATACCTTAATCCAACCATATATACATATTATGTTTTTCATAAAGCCGATCTTACTTTTTTACAAAGGTAGCAGACTTGCATGGCAGTAGGATTGGCAACGCTGCGGTATAACTATAGTTATAGGTGGTATGGCACTTTCCCTTTTAAATTATTCTTGAGTTATTCAGGAGTGCTTTGAACAAAGATTTGCTGTATTCAATCTGCAATCAACATATTATTATCTACGACGGCTTGACTGCTTTTCTTTCTCCTTATATTAAACGCAGACTGCTTATCTTTAGAAACATCGTTAAATTAAATTGCTCCTGGATAGAGTTTTAATCAGAAATAATTATAGCCTCGGCCTCTTGGCTTATGGGCCTTCAAGTCTAATTCCCACATTTACACACCACGAGTGTTTAATAAAAGGGTTTGTTTGAACCTCCGCTGGAGACGAGAGAATAACAATAAGTTGGTAATTTATCAAATCATTAAGAGGAATGTACACCGTAACTAATTACTCTTCTATTTCCTTAACTTTATCTCTAAACGCCTGCTTAATTATATTCTCTAAATAGCCTCAAAACATAAGTCCCTTTAGTAACTGGTGGATATCTATTGTTATTTAATCACCTTTTGTTTTTAATTATACGTGTGAAATAATGATTCCAAGAGAATACAGTGAGTACAATGTTGTTTTTCTTTACTTCTATCCAACAATGATTATGATCTTACCGGCATTGCACAGCTCAGTGTTTTTTCTTAGAAAAAATTCACCGAATCTTTTTTACACTAAGTGAAGATTAATTCAAAAAACAGTTAAGCGATGAAACTTTGCACTTGTGTTTAATGAGTTTTGACATTCCCACAGCGATAAAAAAGGTGCATTCTTTAAACGGGTATGGGATATCTGCACGATATAACTAATCATTCTGGTATGGGTATGTGCGCCTCATCAGTACAGTTTCACTGTTATCAAAAGCAGAAGCAAGTGACCAACAGCTTATAAAAATAACAGGACATCTTCTATTGAGCCCTAGCTCCGAATTGATCCCGAACATTACGAAAATCTTATTATAGTTCCTTGCGGGCTTCGAATAAGTATATTGCATCAAAATAGTGAGTCAAAATATGAATTGTGGATAATGAAAATTCGGAAAAACTGTAAAATTCGTAGATATCGCAAAATAATCATTATTCCAACGCTCTATAAGTTTTGAAATAGTATATTGTTTTATTAGGAGTAAAAGTATAACTTTTTGTGGCGAGTCTGAACGTTAGAGAGGCCGACAATTTCAGACGAGCCACAAAAAGTGCTTTTGCTCCGAATGAAACATGCTATTTTTTCCGCAAACGGCATCCAGGCTATAGAACTAATTAATATTTAAATAAAAATTCAAAACGATTGCAACGAAGTTGATAAATTCAGAGAATAATAATTATAAAACTGCGCACTACATTTCCGTGGTTACTGGTTTTGTGATTGCCAAGTCAAAAACAAATTTGACAGTTCAATAATATTTTATAATGTCAGATATATTGTAAAAGTGATTTAAAACAACAATTGGACTGTGCATTTTTGATAAGTACTTGAGCATCAAAATTTCGTTTGTTGTAGTAAGTGTACTGAAATTTTCTTTTAGATTATATTATGTCGGATTCAGAACCCAACTGTACACCGCCCGACGTTGTTGACATTGCTAAGGCAGCTACGAATGATTTAATTCCAACTCAAGTAGGGTTTATAATCATGCTTACGAAAGATTTCTCACATGGTGCAATGATAAAAACATTTCAAACTATTCGGAAAATGTGCTACTACCTTTTTTTTGAAATGACAACTAAAAAAAATGAAGAGTTCAACAATGTGGTCTCAGTATTCCATGATAAAATCATTACTGAATATTAAACATGGATTAGATATTAGCAAACAAATATATGAAACTACGTGCTTATCTGAAGAAGCAGAATGAAGGGTATACTCCCAAAAAGTCAAAGGTATTCACAAAAGACCAGTTTGAAGATTTTTTAAATAATGCACCTAATGAGCAATATCTAGGAATTAAGGTTAGTTATAATATTCTAACCTGCATAAATACAATCAAGTTTTTAAATACATACTACTTTTAGGTTGTTCTAATAATGGGCGTATCTGGAGCATGTAGATGCGATGAAATGGTGAACATGACAATAGACGATATAAAAGATTTAGGATCTGTTATTCATATAAAGATTCCTGATAGTAAATCTAAAAAGCCACGATCGTTCACAATTATTGGAGAAAAATATATAAATCTTCACAGAAAATATACTTCTTTACGTCCACAAGATGTGGAAAGCCGAAGCTTTTTTTTGAAATTTCAAAAGGGAAAATGTTATCGCATGGTCATGGGAATTCATACAATTAGTAGCGTATCCAAAACAGTAGCAGCTTATTTAAAACTACCGAATTCAAAAGATTACACCGGTAATGCGTTAAGAAGAACTTCAGCTACTTTGCTTGTGGATGGAGGAGCTGATATTACTTGTTTTAAACGGCATGGAGGTTGGAGGTCGAGCACTGTCGCCGAAGGATACATTGAAGACTCTTTGTCTAATAAAAAACAAACTGCAGAAAAAATCTTGATGTCGAATTCTTCTTCACTGTACCTGAATGCAGCTTCTCATGAGCAAAATTATGTCGACGTTGATGTAACAGAAGCAGCAACAAGTGAGGAGTCACGGGAAATTTTGTCGATGAACTCTTTCAACTCTGCACAAAATTCGCTTGAATTGGAAGTGAATAAATCAGGTAGTGCATTAAATATGTGCGGTGCAACCTTAAATAACTGTAATTTTACTATTAATAATTATTATCGTTAATAAAGTTTAAAAGTTCAACTAATAATTATTTTCCCTGTTAAAAATTCTACTTTTTTGTACGGCCGTCAGCGTACAAAAAAGTACTTTTTTGTCCGCTCACGGCCGTACAAAAAAGTGGCGTCTGTGAAATCATACTTCAACATCATGAATTGACGTTAATAATGTCTACTTTTTTTGAAGTTTGCGGAAAAAATATTTTTTAGACAGTATAGTGACCGCTCAACTGAAAAGTAACAACTACTTCCCGGGATATAGGCCCCGACGGATATTGAATAACACTAAAGTCAAACGGGGTTGGCATACCTACAAGATATTCAACACCAACCATTCTGGTTTGCAATTAGCAGGGACAGTATAGCTTGTAAACCGGTGTCGGCGTATTCGCGCCCCATCAGTACAAGGTAGACTCCGATTCCATGAAGAATGGGCCAGAGGCGTCACAGCCTATGTCATCGTTTCGGAGATGGCGTTTGGTTAGTTAATAGATATTCCAGTGGAGTGGAGAGAGAACGCACTAAATTCTGTCTCAGTTTAGTGTGACCGTCATGGCCCATTCTTTTTTAAATCGTAATCTTTAATGTTCTCTGTCTTCGAACTAAAAGCCTAATCACGGACTGAAGAATACACCAAAATCACAATCAATATATGTCTTCCAGTAACGGAAGTATAAACGTTGTAACAGTAGCGACATCTTTACCACCAACCGCAAACCAAAATTCGAAAATCAGACAACAGGACACGTGGTCTCGAAACAATAAGGTATTATCACAGTGTCCTGTAATATTGTCGTATTTAATAATAGTAATATAATATAATAATAATAGCTATGTTATCCCTTCTAATTGCAAACGAGAATGGTTGGTGTTAAATATCTTGTAGATATGCCAACCCCGTTTAATTTTGAAGTGTAATTCAATATCCGTCGGGACCCATAGACCAGGAAGTAGTTGTTGTTTCTTAGTTGAACGGTTAGTAACTTTGGAAAATATTTTTCAAAACTTTATAAACTTCGTTTTAAATGTTCATATAACAATTTCGGGAGACGAAAATATATTACTTTCATACTGCGCAATGTATTTTACATGATTCTACTAGAATTTTTGTCATAGGGATTTACCTATTAGTTAACAATTTAACAATAATTTGCATATATGAGTTAATACATTCATACACTAAAAATACCGTGTCCAATACAATAGAATCAAAATTATGTTTTGATTTAATTTCGCTGAATAATTTTGCTAATATGTTTGCAATATAAAATTAAATTCCATACATTACGAATTAATTCACATTCATTCACAAAGTTGAATAATGAGTTTTTCAAAACTAATACATTTATGTGATTGTTAATCTTTTTATCATTTCACTGTCAACAAATGCAATAATAACTGGTTTACGCAGGCTGTCCAGTGAACAAGTGAAAAAATTATCGAAACGTAGGGAATTTTCTTTTAAATACTAAAAATTTTATTTTTATTTGAATCGCAATTGCTTTGTTGCATATAACTGCGTGGGACCCAAAAATTGTCTTAGATCTATGTATGTATGTATTTTGGGGTGACATTCACTGAGACCTAAAAGATCTATTGTGCCCCCTTACTTCTACTCAGTTTCTGAGGAGAGTCTCAGAAACTAGTAGTTCCTTTAGTCCTATTTTCCGGAGGAATTTTAGGATGTCTGCAGGCTTCAACTTAGGCAAATGTTCCTCTTCTATCCAGTAATCTACTAGGTGCTGTGCTCCAGGATTCTGAAGTGCTGTGCAGTTGGAAAGTATGTGGATGGAGGTTTCTTCTTCGATTCCACAAAATCTGCTTTCTTCTTCCTCCACTATTTTGAGCTTTTTCAGGTGCCCATTCAGGCGACAGTGTCCCGTTAGGATCCCTGTTAAAATTCTTAGCGCAGTTTTACTTTGACTTATGCAATCTTTTTTTCTCAACAGGTTGTAGTCACTTAGAAGAGTATTTGATTGTATAAGCCCTACTTGATCTTTCCAATGGTCAGATCTTCTCTTTTTCTCGGCTTTACCTATTTCTTCCAATATTACATTGAGGCTGATTCCGCAAAAGGGTTCGGGTTCCCAGAAAGGTATTTCAGTCCCCCTCTTTGCTAGTTCATCTGCTATTTCATTTTCTTCTATTCCAGTGTGTCCTGGAATCCAAAGTAAGGTGACTATATTGTTCTCGCCCAGTTCATTTAGTTTGTCTAGGCATTCCCTCACCATTTTGGAACTGATTACACAAGAACTCAGTGTCTTAATGGCTGCTTGACTATCCGACATTATGATAATCCTTTGTCTTCTGTATCCTTTATCAATATTGAACTGGGCGCACTTTCTTATGGCGTGGATTTCCGCTTGAAAGATACTTGGGGTTTTTCCCAAGCTTTCAGAGTGTTTGGCTCCTGGAAAGAAAACTCCTATCCCAGCTCCTTCTATTGCTTTTGAGCCGTCTGTGTACCATTGAATGGCATTCTTTCCAAGTCTGGTAATGGTATTTGGATCCCATTCCTTCTTGTTGCTCATTTCCGTAACGAATTTCTTTGAAAAGTTATACTTTTTCATCATACCGTCTTGTGGCATGTCCCATGTTGTCTGATTTCTAAGAAGTGAGGAGGTGGTTTTTTTTAAATGATTCCCTCTCTACTTAGTCTGTATCTTGTTCTTTCTGCAACCACCATATGTAGAGGGGTGAGGTTGAGAATCACTTCCATAGCTGCCGTTGGGCATGTTCTCATCGCTCCTGTAATGCATATACAGGCTAGTCTTTTAATTTTGGGGAGGTTTTCTCTCGTCGTCAATAGGCTAGTTCTACTACTCCACGCAATGGCTCCATAAGTGATGATTGGTCTCACTATGGCAGTGTACATCCAGCTTAGGATTTTTGGGTTACAACCCCAGCTTCTTCCTGCCAGACTTCTGCACACCATTAGAGCCGTTTTTTCCTTGTATGTAATCTCCTTTTCGTGTTTGTTCCACAGGAGCTTACTGTCTAGAGATTGGGACCCAAAAATTGTCTTAGATGCATCGCCATCGTTTTAAGCAGTTTAAATGAATTTGTTGTCAAACAATTCTGTAATTCTGGATGAATACTACTAAAGTATTACGCGTACGGAAGTATTTAATATTATATTCAAACTTTCAATAACATTGCCTATTTTTTTGCGAGATCCTCCAGGTACTGTTGATAGTTTTATGTGACACAATCTTACACCACCAATTTGTGGTTGTAAATAGTTTCGATGGCACTTGCGATGGATCTCGTAAATAGTCGACAAGCCGTACATTCTCCGGTCGAGTGTTTCATACTAGATATTTGATTTTGGATTAATCAATAAATGAAAATGAATATACACATAAATATAGGTACTAGCTGAGACTACAAAAGTTGTTAATTCGGTTGCCATGAGTATGTCTAATTTCTGGTATGAATACAAATAAGCATTTAGTTTCTT
>CAJUYG010000357.1:187869-222222 GCA_910591675.1 Galerucella calmariensis | reverse complement strand
ACAGAGTTAAATGGAAATAAGCAATCCTGTAGGGTGTATGATCGTTGCATCTTCCCTTCATCGTTTTTATTTATCTTCTTTTTTTATCTCTACTACTGTCAATTAGTTTCTCTCTTCTTTACAATTTGTATATTTCGGCTTCTTCAAACTATACATAAACATTTTCCAAATGATCTGATATAATACGTAAAATTGCAGTTTATGCAAAAAAATATTCAATTTAAGTTTAGTGAATTCCATGTTTGATGTTTGATCCTATTAAAAAATATTATTTGGATGGTAAAAATATTCGATATGCACGAAATCGATGTAACAAAAAAAACTAGTCTGTGTAAGCGTATAACTTACGAGGGTAATACCATAAGAACTGAGCGAATAAACTATTTGAAGGGGTTGTGCTTTAAGAACTGCGTTAACTGACAATTTTGTTAGGCGTAAAACTATAAAAACTGCGTAAGAAGACAAATTACGGGGGTAATACCAAAAGAACTGTGTAAAAAAACAGCTTACGAGGGTTATAAAATGTTAACAGACAATTTACTGCATTAAGACTACAAAAAATGGGTAAATATGTTCATTTACGATAAGTTTGCAATAAAAAAACATGACAGATGTTTTACATCGTTGCCACGTTGTAATTATTTTCCGGTAGTTTGCATAAATTTATGTTGATAAGTTGTTTATTGCATAAGATTAGATTCAACTGAAAAATAAGAGCAGATATTATGAAATTTTGATAATTAAATACATACATTTCAAGATGTCCAGTAAATAACAAACTATGAAATGCGAATTAAATGAAAACGACAAACCAACACAAGAAATTCTGATACAATTGTCTGGCAACCCCGGACACGGCAGCCAACTCAGTAGCGGCAATTGTTCCTACAAATGTCAAAATTGCAAACTTATCGTAAATGAATAGACTATTTACGGGGGTAATAGCATAAGAGCTGTGTAAACTGATGATTTATTTGAGGTTATATTATTAGAACTATGGATCTAGCAGGTTATTTCTTACTATAAAGAGTGAAATAATGATTGAGGGTTTGGTTAATACAAAACTGTCTACACAGACTAGATTACTATTGATATATTTGTGGATATATGCTCTTATCATAATCGTGTATCAAAAATGTCTGTGTTATATGCCAAAGTTTACGTGAGTTACTTTTACCATTAGATGTGTCAAATTTTATAGAAAAGAAAATCTTATTAAATGTTACCTGATAGTGAGTAAATTAGAGATGTAGATATTAGAAATGTAATTAAGATGAAAAATATTGTGATTTGATTGCTCAATGATACGTTTAATTTGAACTACTGTTTTATTAGCTATTTTTAAAATGATATTCTCGATCCATCCTAAAATTACGTAGTAAGTATATAACTGTTACTTTTTATTATGAAAGGTGTAATTTTATCCGGTTTTATTCTTTGCACGTCTAACGGATTATTAGACACTTGATTAATTATGGTTTAAAAATATTGTAACAGATGGCGTGAATGTTTATAAAAATGAAGTATCTTTGTGTATATTGACATAAAAAACATTATTCTTGCTTCTTGATGTCAGTTTATGGCCAAAAATGATTTTTTTTAGCAACTGATGTATACATATCTTAAAATGATAAAATAAATCTTGTTTTAATCTAACTTTATTTCATTTCTCTCTTGATACGACGGACATAGGCGTGCCTGCAGGGGGGGGGGCATGACCCACCCTAATCGGTCCACCCCAATAGGGTACAAGCATAAATTTTGCTATTGGTGGGAATTGTCGCTTTATCAGGTCTCCTAACACCTTGCACGACTATTTTTCAAAAAAATATACTTTAAATAAAATTTGAAAGTCCGCCAAAACGCGCTTTACGTCATAAAGATGGCTGCCCCATGGTGTGACGTCATTTGTTTACGTTCTTATTCGTGTATCACGCTCTGAGTTCTTGTGACCTAAATTGTTTCTGAAAGCTTTAAAAATGGATAAAGCCGAAAAAAAAACTTTGTATTCCAAGTATTGCATTGTTCCAGTGTGTAAATCAACGTCTATTAAAACTCCAGACAAAATATTTGTTATTTTACCTGGTGGCGCAAGCAAAAATACACTTAAGGAAGTTTGTGAAGACCATTTTAATGTAAGTACCTACTTCTATGCTGGTAATTTTTATTCTTAAATAGTTTGAGGTTATGTACCTATCTGTCTAGGAATCAACCATAAAAACATCATTTTCTTACGACCACACATCGAAATATGGTTGGTATATATTATATAAATAAAACATAGTTTAAATCGTACCTACGAGAATGCTTTAACTCCTCTTATTTCCTCTGCATTAAAGCAGCTGTTTGACTTCATAAATTCAAGCAGCATAAATGAGTCTACTTTGGGCAAGTTATCAGTTTTTGCTTTTACAAAACCTTCGCTAGCCATATCTTTACTCACAAAATATGAAAAAATAGTCACTGAACACTGAACTAGTAAATAAAATATATTCTTCCAAGTTTTAAAATATCCTCGGAAATATCGAATATTTATTTCCACTTTAGGTTGACTTTTAGAAATAAAAAAAGCACACTCAAACACGTAATGGTCTCAAACAAACATATAAATTATATTTTTACGTCGATTAAGCAATTAATAGTTGATTAAAATACAATATAAACACACAACTACACATAACCTAATGCAATACCGGCCATATTGACATAAGTAAACACAAGAGATATGACATCACACGTATCATCGGCAACGTTCGGAAATCCTCGGGTAGTGGTCGGAAAGTGCATTGAAATTTGAATTTTATTTTAAAATTTGGGAGTAATTTCCAATGGAAACAGGAAGCAGTTTTTTGTTCTTAAAATGAATTGCGAGAAACTGAAGGGCGGCAAAATGCAAAAGCAATGTTTCGGCGGGCACGACTCTTTGTTTTTTCATCAAAAGATTCCATTTGATATTTGACCCGCCTAATAAAAAGTCTGCGCACGCCTATAACGACGGATTTGTATTAATAACACGTGTAAAAAAAAACAACTCGATTTCATAAAGTTTAATAATAAAAAAAAAACAATTTTTCCAGAAATAAAAAAAATGGCACCAAAATAATAACGTTTAACATAGCACTCTACATAAATTATCTTTTACTAAAGTATACAATCTAAAAATATGAATTAACTACATAGTAAACTAACATCTTTTAAATATATTTTTCTAATATTTGGTTTAATTTCAAGAACAGTCTACCTTTTATTATTTTAACGTGTTTGTACCACTAGAGAGGTAATTTTATAAGCACAAATACAGAATAAAAACGATCATTACTTCTAGGCAGTGATGCCAGAATCGGGAAATTTTCCTTAGTTCTTTAAATTAATGAAAATAGGGAATTTACGGCTATATTTAGGGATTCTAAACACCAAATATTCCAAAAGAATTATAATTTATTTTAATGTTTTCAAAGTCGCCAAATTGATTTCTTCCCTCAACTTCGATTTGAAAAATGTTGACCCTACCGCCACCTACTTCTATTAGTTTGAACTTTTTTCTAGTTCAGTTCTAAACCTTGCTGGGAATACCTAAAATACAAATACTCATGCGCACCTCTACCTCGCGCTCAATCCGTTGCGCCGCGCCGCCGCACAACGAACGAAGGAAGTACTAGCATTTTAATTAATTTCAAAATAAACTTGGTTCCTTCCAGAACTCATGTTTTAATGTAAACTTTAATAGGTCTTTTTTCTATAGGGATTTTCTAATCCATCCATCTGGCAACACTGCTTCTAGGATCAATAGAACACTGAAAAATTAGTTGTAAATCTCATAGAGGGCTCTAGTTACACATTTCGTACTTGGAGATCAAACAATTTTAGAATTAATCGGTAAAAACCATTTATAACTAGCGCCCTCTGTGCCATATCTTTTACTGGAGCTTACTTCAGTTGATAAGATAAGTATTTTAAAACGTATATAGACAAGTGTATATTGCAAATTAAAAGTATTATTTTAAAGACCAGCTTTAAAAAAATTGATCAGTTTTTATCTCAGCTATGTTAAGCTGGTGCAAGATTTTGTAGACTGCACAAAAATCAAATAAATACATACCGTCTTGAAATAAAGTAAATACAAAAGTACTTTGGTAAATTAAATGACTATGCGTTCCAATATTCTAACTGTACGGTAACCCTTGGCAAGCATAATATGTCACAATACAATGTTTCTAATAATATTGGCAAGGCATTTTAGTAAAAGTTCAAAATAATATGTATTGCTTTAGGTGAGAAATATTTAGGAAAACTATTATAGGTTAGGTAGTTTTCCCAATAATCAGTATGCAATATTTCCTTTCACACAACACCAAATATAGGTAGTTAATTTGTGCTTTTCTAAAAAGTAAATATAAAAAAAGAAGAAAAATAAGGTGTGTAATATAGACAAAAACGGAAAACCTAAACAATGGAAAGTAGCCTTAAGAAATACATCTGGATATAAAAAGTAAATCGAAAGGTGTTGATATGATCGCGTAATTTCTTATGGAACCTTCCTGGATTACGCAAGTACGACAAGGAAAATATGAGAAAAACAGCTTGAAAGAGAGAGAAAGTATAACTGTGTGCGCGCATCGGAGGCGTGTACCCAGGTCTAGGGGATGGCCGAATGTTGATTTTCCTTTACAGAGAGAAAGAGAATTCACTAGTAGGTGGTATTCAGAACGGACAATAAACATTCGGCCATCCCCTAGACCTGGGTACACGCCTCCGATGCGCGCGCACAGTTATACTTTCTCTTTCTATCAAGTTCTGAATACCACCTACTAGTGAATTCTCTTTCTTTCTGTAAAGGACAATCAACATTCGGCCATCCCCTAGACCTGGGTACACGCCTCCAATGCGCGCGAACAGTTATACTTTCTCTCTCTTTCAAGCTGTTTTTCTCATATTTTCCTTGTCGTACTTGTGTAATCCAGGAAGGTTCCATAAGAAATTACGCGATCTGTATGCTGTAGCAAATGGAATTTTTAAAGAAAGTTATTAGTTAATAGTAGCATGGAGAGGTCATCAAGGAAATTGGGATTTTTTAATAATATTTTCCGTTTTTATATATCAAAACAATTTGTATAAATAAAATATTAACAAACAACTCTTTATAAAAACACCAGGTACAGTCAGGCGTATGTTAACACTTTGAACTAAAATTAGTATCTGGCAAGAAGGTTTCTAGGTATTTAAAAATGACGTTTTCAAAACATAACCTAAAAAATGAAAAGAAAAAAGCCGATGAAACTATATTTTAAACTATTACGTAGTTTCTACAACTGAATATCAAATAGTAAATATTTATTATGAATAAAAAGCTAATTAGGAAATATTAAATAAAATTTGATTTAAATTGCCTAGTTCAATTTAATTTTTTTGTTAATTTCTTGGGAAAACAAACCACAATCAAGTTTTTATAGCTTTAAACTTCAAAAATATAAAAATTCCCCAAAATTAACAAAAATGATAATAAATCCATCACAAGGAACATACAGAAGTTAATTTTCACTGGTATTTTTAAAAGTGAATCCAACTCACTAGTACGATAATGTAACTTTAACTACTTGCTAAAATAATTTCTACCATTCATACAAATATTTAAATTCTTTGGTATAAAAAAAAGTTAATTCTACAAGTCTACATTCGACAACGTTCAATTCTGCAAAAAAACTTTTGGCAAGAAAATAATTACGCCACACAGAAAACAAACCGCTTTAAAATATTACTTTTCCAGCCACGCATGCGTATGACATGTTTGAAACTCTATGGTTTTCACAGAATTGACAGTGTCTGAAAATTATTCAACTTCAACTTTTGTCAAAATATGGCTTACATAATCTTTATGCGCAATGTTATTAAAAATATTGCTAAATACATAATATGAATTCTACATAGAGTAGCGAGAAAGTCTGGCACCAAGTCATTTTCTTTTATCAAATTTTGTGGCTATAAACTGTATTGTATTCTTCGTTTTTTTTGACAGCTCCTCTTAAAAACGAAGAATACAATACTGTTCATAACCCTAAAATTTGGTTAGTTATTTTCAAAGAAAAATACTTGGTGCCAGACTTTCAATTTTACTGACAATTGTGTGCAAAGGAAATAAGATAAAATCCATATTTTATCCTCTCTAAAACCCAAACATCTACACTTTTATCATTAAAGTAACAATACAAAGTGTAATTTGCAGTTATGAAGTCAGTTCCTTCAAAAGTTCTTCAGTTGAAAGCCGGTCCTGTTTAAATTTCTCCATAAAAGCTTTAGGGACCGTCCAGTCTAATAAAATTTGTACGTTTTGTTTCAACTTTTCAGCCGGCGCTAAGGATAAGTCTTTACAAGGCTCCCGGCCAGAATTTTCTATCGAATCCACAAGAATCTCATCTATTAATCTCTTATTAAAACCCAACGCTTTCAAACGATCCGGAGAAGATATTTTTTTAAGTAAAATCGCAAGTAGATACCTCATTTTCTCAATAGGCATAATCGAGTCGACGTTAAGTTTGGCAGCCTTTGATTCTTGCAAACTAGGATTGCTCATTAATATCACACATTTTAAATAGTGACTTTCCAAATCTATTTTCGTTTTGTGAAAACTTTTACAATGACTACAACCATAAGGCTTATTAGTTTTGTGAATAGTCGACATATGTTTCTTCAAATGCGGCAGCTGGCTGAAGAAAGTATCACACAAAATACAACCAAAAGGTTTTTCCCCAGTATGTCGACGTGTATGTAACCTCAAAGCTGTAGAGTGCGCGAAAGCTTTCCAACAAATTTGACATCTGTAGGGCCGCTCCCCGCTATGAGTTCGCTGGTGTACAGTTAGCTGGGATCTTTGAGTAAATCTAGCTCCACAATGCGCGCAACCGTGAGGTTTATCTTGTCGATGTATCCTCATATGTTGCGGCAAGTGCCCTTTAAGATTCTTCTTACAAATATGACAATGAAACGCCCTTATATTATTATGGTAACAATTAACATGTTTCTTCAAAGCATCTCGTCGGAAAAAACTCTTTCCGCAAATGTCGCATACGAAATTTCTTATTTCCATATGTCTGTTCATGTGGAATTTAAGATTAGCCGAACAGGTGAATGAGGATTGGCATATTAGGCAAGTATAAGGTTTATACCCAGTATGTGTCAGCATGTGCTGACTAAGTTGGCTCCCTCTAGCAAATCGTTTCTTACATTTATCACATTCATAAGGTTTATCGCCAGTATGAGTTCTTAGATGTAATTTCAATCTATCTTTAATTGGAAAAACTTTCTTACAAAAATGACAGATGAAAATCGTTTTGCTTTGCAATCCTGGTGAATGTTTACAAGCAATGTGGTTTTTTAAAGAACCAGCTTGCCGAAAAGCTTGTCCACATTCGTTGCAAATGTACGGCCGTTCATCGGTGTGGATTCTGATGTGCTTCCGCAAATCGTTGCAGCTGAAAAACTTTTTATTGCAAATTCCGCATTCGAATCTGCGCGCTTGTTTTTGAGCGTTGGTCATTTTTTTTAATGAAAGCTATGTGACTAGAGTCGTTATAAACATGCAAAACCTTAACCAAGTGCTATAGAAATTTGTTTAAATTGTAAATTAGACCAACCACCATAGAAAGGAGTCAAATTAGTTCATTAGAGTGATATGTGAAGATCCATCGTAGTGTGTATGACTAGTAGTACCATCACCTCTCACCTGTAAAAATGAATACCTCAACCTCTAGTTTTCTAAACTACAATTTACCAAAATGTGTGAGAAAATTACCCACAAAAATATTCTGTTTTTTTTTCTTGCATTGAAACAGTTTGAAAAAGAGTCTATGCAGGAATGGCATTGGACTTTCTCTCTGAATACCTGTACTGTACATAATGCAAAAATAATTTCTTTCAAAAAACCTAGGAGACTCCAAGTAAATCATGATTAATGCTTTTAAGTTATTAATAATTTAAGTGTTTATATTATCTACAATATAAGTGTAAAAAGAAAATGTTATTAGTGAATTAAGTATAGCAATATGTGAATATCTATATTAAATTTGCACAAAGTGGTTAACAATAAATGTAGATTAAAATAGCATGAAAATAGATATCCTAACGAAATACAAAATAACTGGATTATAAACTTTTAATTTGAAGTGTGATATAATGAAAAATTGTCAAATCTGCAAAGTAAGTAGATACAATATAAATCATTCGACATTCTCAAAATAGAAGAACGTCACAACTACTCCAATATCTTAAGTTACAAAATACAAATATACTATTATCTACTATCAATATTTAATTACTGTTTGCTTTGTGTATATGGCAAGCCTATCAACAAAAAACTGAACTAGTCAAACTATGAATTAAATTTATAACTTCTATATTATACTTACCTTTTTAAATCCTAGTGGTTTGTTATTGAAAAGTATATTAGGTATGGCTGTATTTATTTTGGAGTTGTAACAGAAATTTTCTGTGTGGCTTGCCTAAGAGAAACTAGACTAAAATCCATTTACACACCCAAATCATTGTATTAATTTAGAATATTTAAATTTCATATGAATTTTACATTTTATCAACTCGTTTCAACATGACAATCTGTGATGACAATCAATGACAATATTGACAATTGACAAATTGCGTATCCTTTTTAAAGGTCCACTTGTACGGTTATGAAAAAATTGAAACAGAAAACAACAAATAATTATTTTAAAGTTTAATGCAAAAGTACAATTAAAAAATAATTCATAATCGAGAGCAGAATTATTTAGAGACAATTTTTGCGACTATAATAAATGTGAAGCATAATAAAGTATATGTTTGTTGGCCTTAAATTCTTAGGCGTACAGTCTGCGGCAGTACGTTAACCAATTATCAGTAGAATGCGATTACTTTAGACCACCTTTAGACTTTAGAGCGATAGGTTAATGTCATGTGTCAAATTAGAGATTGTCAAATAACCACATTGGAGCAGCAGGAGAAATTACTCGTTATTGTAGTGAAGTAAGTTTTTAAAAATGTGCCGTTTTATTAATAAAGCTTTTATATGTTATATATAAGATCCCAAATGTCTAATGTACAAACAGAACAATTAAAAAAGTTCGTGTTTTCTTCTAAGCGTATCGTTAACGGTGAATCTTTCGAAGAAAAATTGGAAGTTATCATTCCAGAGGTATATTTTTGATTTATTTTGCATATTTGATATTTTTTAAGATAGTTGATCTCTATATTGAATATTCATGGACATTAATATCATTATTTTCTTATTGTATTTCAGTTAACACAAGCAAGTTATTCATTCTATACCTGGCCTTCAGCACCAGTACTCGCATGGTTTATTTGGGAAAATCGTCAAGAATTTTATGGTAAAAAAGTAGTGGAATTAGGCTCGGGTACTGCTCTTCCAGGAATAGTTGCTGCAAAGTGTGGTGCTGATGTGATTTTAACTGAATCAGCTACTTTATCGAAATCTTTATCACATACTAGAAGAAGCTGCCAAGTGAACAATTTGATTGTTAATCAACACATTAAAGTTATTGGATTAACTTGGGGATTGTTTTTGAGCAACTTGGACTTCCTTGGTCCTATTGATTATATTTTAGGATCAGACTGTTTCTACGAACCTTCTACATTTGAAGATATATTAGTAACAGTTGCATATTTGCTTGATATTAATACAAACGCCAAGTTCTTTTGTACTTATCAAGAAAGAAGTTCCGATTGGTCTATTGAACATTTATTATCAAAGTGGGATTTAGAGTGTATAGTACACAATACTAATAACTTGGGCAACAGCATTGGTTTAAATATCCACGATTTAATTGGCGATCGCAGTATTCATTTACTTGAAATATCCAGAAAAACTTGAGTTATGGCTGGAAATGCTGCTCGACATCTTTACAAGTTATATGTTGGCAACATTCCTTGGACTGTAAGTCACAAAGAGTTGAAGACGTATTTTAGTAAATTCGGACACATTCAACAAGCTTCAGTTATATTTGATAAAAAAACAGGTTTGTCTAAAAATTACGGATTTGTAACTTTTAGTACACGTGAAGGGTTAGAAAGTGCAACTAAAGATAATTTACATAAATTGGAAGGAAACACAATTAAATTGCAAGCAACAAATACAAACTAAATAAAATGGCAGATTCAGTAGATAATTTTAGTGATTTACAAGAATTAGGAATAGATATAAGTGAAGTTGATCCTTTAACTCTTTCTTTCAATAAAGCTGCCAATCAAGTACAAAAATTAGTATCCAATCTCGATAATCAAGTGCTTCTCACACTTTACGGTTACTACAAACAAGGAATAGAAGGTATTTGCAATACACCCAGACCTAGTTGGTATGATCTTCGTGCCAAATCTAAATGGGATGCTTGGAATGAACTAGGAAATCTTTCTCAGGAAGAAGCTAAAAAAAAGTACATAGAAACTGTCAAAAGTGTAGATCCCTCTTTTGGTGAAGACGTTCAAGAAACAATTTCCGAACAGTGGGTAAAAGTTTCCTCAATGATTGTGGAAAAAGAAGTTCCCCAATCAGAATTGACGATAACTGATCATATTAGAAAAAATAATATAAAAGAAGTAAAAATGTATCTTAAAGTTAACAAACCCGATAAAATCATTGAAGGATTATCCTTGATCCACTGGGCAGCAGATGGAGGTAGTGTAGAAATGTTGAAAACAATTATTGATGCTGGAGCAGATCCTAATGTAAAAGATAGTGATGGACAGACAGCTCTTCATTACGCTGCAAGCTGTGGTCATATCGATTGTGTGAAATTTTTACTAGAAAAAGGAGCTGATAAAGAAGTAGAGGATTCTGATGGCAGCACTGCTTTCGACGTTGCTTTCAATGTTGCAATCAAAGAGTTGTTGAGTTAAAGTTGTACAATTTTGTTTGTATTTGAATAATAAATTTTAGTGTGTATTATAGTTTCTTTATTAATAGTTATTTTCCGTCGACTGTGTAATAAAATATGCTATTAACGCTCTCAAAACTGGACAAAACCATACATTAATGAAATGACCCCTATTAATGCATGATAAACATTAATAAACAATTTTTTCTATAGGCAACCCAACGTACATCTTATACATTATATTTTTATTAACAGTTGTGGTGTAGGCAACCAAACTTACATGTGAATGTTCTGACAGTTCTTAGCTATGACACAAATATTTATAGTTTTAAAATATTGGGAAAAACTTATACAGTCGACGGAAAAGCTTCAACCAACAAGTGTATTAATGAGGGCCATAAACAATCGAGATAATTCAACGCACGAGCAGAGCGAGTGTGTTTATGCTCGAGATTGTTAATTGCCCTTTTAATACTCGTGTTGGTTACAAAGCTTTTCCGTCGACTGTATAAGTTCTATTCGCTTTTCTCAATATTTATTTGTTTCATAGATAAGCACTGTCAACAATGAATAATGACAATGAAATGTATGTTTGGTTGCCTACACCACAGGTAACTGTCAATATAATGTATTAGATGTGCGTTGGGTTGCCTATAGAAAGATCATTGATTCATATAAATCATGCATTATTAGGGGCCATTAATGTATGATTTTGTCCAATTTTGAGAACGTTAATATACGCGGTCGACGGAAATAGTTATTTTCGGGCAAGCGGTCAAGGGCGGGAAAGACACTTTACGCATGAGTTAGGAACATTATTTTTTCTACGACCGTATATACACAAAAGTATATCCACCCATTTTTCAAAATTTATTTTATTTTAACATACATATAAAAAACTTGGACCAAAAACTATTATTATTATTATCAATTATTATTAGAAACACAATTTGTTGCATTCTGTGAATTACTTAAAATTGCCGGTCCAGTGGAGTTATTTGGTGTTAACTGGTGAGTGAATGACGTTGATGAAGATGGCATCGTTTGCAGGTCACATAAAGATGACGATGAGGGTGACGGCAACAATTTTAAGTCATTTGTAAATGAAAAAATTTCATTTGATATATTTTTCTTATATCAAACCCGGGTGGTTTGATAGTTGTTTTGTGACATTACTTTAAAGAATTTATAAGGTAATATCAAAATATTTTCATTATTTTATATTTTCAGAAAATTAAAAATGCAACAAAAAGCTGGAAAGTTGATTTTATTTGCTGGTGTAAGAATAGTTATAACTTCCGAAGTAAAAAACTATCTAATAAGGTCAAAATTTGCATAATTTTACTTTCCCGCACTAGTACGGGAAAGTGACACTTTCAAAGCTAAGATGCGTGCGGGAAAGTGGGTTAAAGCGTACGGTAGTAGAAAAAAGATATTTCGGTAAATAATTTGAATAAATGATTGTTTTAAAAATTCAAATTTGTCAGGTGAGGGAAATAAATAAATATCTAGATTGGAACACAGTTTTAATGACATTACACACTAATATTAAAATACATTTAAAAAAAAACAATATAAAAAGTTAAAAGGACAAATTTTATGATAAAAAAATACAGGCAGGTATAAAAAGAATACTGATTAAAAAAAAATAAGACAAAAATATTAAATACTTCTTCGTTTCGCACGACGTCCTTTCCTATAACCCTTCCCAAACCATCCAGCTTGTGCTCGAATTTTAACCGTATCTTTTTCCCCGACAACAGCTTCGACTTCCTCTTCGTCGGTTGAATAGTCACAACACAAACATACATTGGGCTTCTTCTTTTTCTCAAGTTTACTAAACCTATTGATCAAATTCAAGAATACTGGTTCCGTTTTCATATAAAACAAACAAGTAGTCGACGTGAAATATTTGAAACAATAACTACAAGCAGGTTCGATGGTTTCTTCAGCTTTCACATGTCCTGAATAAAAGTCTTCTTGGATTGTAGGAACGGGGTTGATAATGCTGTGCAGTCCTGAATATAGGAAGCTAGTTTCATAAGGATAAAGAAATAAATCCGGATAGTTATTGAAGTCTTTTAGAAAATTACTGTTGAGAAAAGAATCGTCTGAACTGAAAAAATATTTCGAATCGGTTTGTGGTAAAGATACGGTTTTTAAACTACAAATAGGAAATTTAAATGAAGCATCATCTTCCGGTTTAGGATGAATGTCGGATGATAACTTATTGCTACTATCACATATTCCGCTGAGATCGGGCATTTTATTCGCAAGACAGTCTTTTTTCTTCAATAAATCTTTTTGTACTGAATCGTCTAATTTTAAAATAGTCTGAGTTGTCGTATGCAATTCTAATGAGTGCATATCCGTCGCGTGAGTATACATAGGATCCTTCAATTTCTCGTATTTGGGCACTACGATTCCCAATAGATTCATCACTTTCTTCATAACTATATCGCATTTTCCATTCAATTTTATATTTGCAAATTCATCTTTCGGAGTCCATTGCAAGTTGATAATGTACAAATTGGCTCTTTTTTTCACTGGTTTTTCCATCTGCCACAACCATGGATACTTTTTTAAAACCTTCAAACTGGATCCTAAGCAAATTACGGTGGTAGCTTTGCTGGCATTCTTGCAAGCTCCTGCCCAGTTTAGTGGCCACTGCAAATTACCGCGCTCTCCAAAATGCACGATGGTGTCTGTTAGAGGACCGTTACATACGTAGCATCTTCTAAATGTTTTGTGGGAGAATCTAGCTGTATTTTCAGTAACATCAAAATACCGCCAATATTCCTTAACAGGTTTACATTGTTTACAAACTTCGATGTACATATTACCGTGCAATTCTGATAGAGCAGTCCTAGGTAGTCCTGATCGCAAATGAAGGCCGTCACAATTTTGTGAAACAACATATTTCAAGATATTATTACGATAAAGCTCTGCTAAAGCCATATGTGTGTAAGTTGGTTCTGCTACAGAAAGATCATAATTCCTAAAAAAACCACAACACATCACAGCTTGAAATTTTTGAATGAAAAATTACTTACCCAATATCTTTTCCTTGCTGTAACCTTGTCCATATCCCGTTTGTTCCTCTGTAATCTGGTATTTCAGCAGCAGTACTTATACCTGCTCCTGTATAAGCTACTAAATATTGAGATTGGGCAATGGCTTGAGCAAGGATGTGACATTTATTATTCAAGTCATCTTCAGGGTCTTCTAACTCTTCCAGTCTTCTTTTTGCTTCATTCCTTCTTTTCCATTTAACATGAATTTCTTCAACTATGTCCTGACTTTCAGCTAAAAGTTCCTTATCTTTTATTGTTCTATCACTTTCGATTTTTTGTAGTATACAAGAAACCTATAAGATAAAATTTTCAAATTGAAGTACAGCAGATTGTGGTTAATGGGATATTTATCATGATTCATGAATAAAAAACTATTTTTTATGATATACATTAATAAAAATAGAATTTTAGGAAGCCAATTACACAAAAATAGATCAAGCTATGCAACTGATATTTAAAATAATTAGTTTATCTAATAAGATGTTTTGGAGTTCAGCTTTGTTTGTATATCTACTCTACTTTCTAATTTTTTATTATATATTATCATACTTTTTTTACGGTGGCAGTTCTCTCTTCTTTGGCACATAATTTTCTTGTTGATTCTATTGTCGATTTTCTGGGCAATCTAAATCTTTTTGGACATGATTCTTTTGCTTCAATTTCTGAATCCGAAATTGCATCTTCCGTTATGTCCTCATCCATAGTTTAAAAATATTACTTTCGTTTACCATCGTCGTAATTCAATTAAAAAGAAAATGAACTTAATAATTTCAACTATTCAATGGCTTGATTTTATAATTTTATTTCCTAATTAATTCAATACCCATCTTATTAACCCAAAACAAAAATATACGACACACACGACACCACACGCTGATAACATCTGCACCAGAGCTGCACTGAGCAGTTGAGCACTGCTCACACTCTGACAGGTAAGCACTTGTATTTTTCTAGTAGCAAGTTTTAAAAAAGTAGAAGATGCTAGTGGTAATTCGTATCTACTGGAAGACTAGTTTCTGCTAATATTCAACCAATAGCTTGAATTGTTTAGGGTTTGGTTTTTATTGATGTATTTTTGTGTTTTAACTTTTTTTAACAACATACTGCTACTATTTCTATTGCTAAATAAAATTTAAAACCTTGAGTATAAGTATGTCAACATTTCGATAGATGGCTCTCAAATATTTTTTGATGAAAACAAAATGGCAGGTTGTCATGCTGACAGTTTAAAACTCAAAAAAATCATTCTTCTAATCCAAAATCCAGTTTGAATTGTAGTAATTTTTGTAATAGGTAATACAATGGCAAGCTTAACTTTAGGAATTTGGAGTATTCCAGAAGGTCCTCGACGAATTAAAATAAATAATGTAGATTTAGAAAACAAAGTGCAAGCATTCAAAAATCAAGCAGTAAATGTAATGAACAATGTCCATAACGATTTAGGTAAAATTTTCCAATTATACAGAACAAAGAAACTTATTTTATTCTTTTTTAGAATTATCTTATTGTGGCTTGATACTAGAAGATGAGAATACATTGTCGTCGTATGGAATCACAGACGGAGTCACAATCCATGTTATAGATAAACCAACATCAAAACCTTCGGTAATTACACATACAAAAATGGTACCAAAAGATCTTATTAACGGCTTTAGTACTCTTGTACTTTTTCCAAATTATAGACTGGCACTTCAGGTAATGAAATGTTGAATTTTTTCAAAACTATTTTCTTAAATAATATTTTCAGAGATTAACAAGAACTGATGTTATAAATAAAATCATAGAAGCTTGTCCTAGACTTTCTGAAGATCCTGCAGCTGTAGCACTGATCCAAGACCCAGAACTAATATTTTATTTATCAAACCCTGAAAATGGTGCAGAGATGATAGAAAAACATCCAGTTTTATTAGAAGCAGGTTTTCATATTCTAGCCCAAGTACATGCAGAACAAGCTTCTTTAAATCCCAACCAACCTGGTACCAGCACAGGATATTCATATTCCTTAGAAGCTCTATCAGATGATGATGAAGAAATGGATTCTAGCTCTGAAACCAGCTTCAGCCAAAACCCTTTAAGTAGAAATACTTCTTTCAACGCCATCACAGCAGCTCAACTTGCAGCTGCTATTGCAAACGCAACAAACACACAATTCAATACGAATAGTGCTGGTGTTCCTACCGAAAATTCTAGTGCATCAAATATTATTACAAACGAAATGTTTTCCAACGCCATTCAACAAGCTATCGGTTTTGGAGGGTCGAGTAGAGGACAAACCCCAAGTTCACCAAATAACAGTAATCCGGAAGAGGAAAGTTTTGAAAATTTAAATAGACAATGGCAAGCGCAATTGAAGCAAATGCACGAAATGGGTTTGATCGATGATACTGTCAATGTTAGAGCTTTGAAAGCTGTCAATGGAAACGTTAATGCTGCTATCGAGTTAGTTTTAAGTTTAAATGAAATGGAATAATTTATTATAATAAAAATCTTTAAAAAATATTTATTTATTAATTTTTACAAGGTATAGTGTTAATGTTCATTAGTTTCACATGTTTCAAGTAATCCTGCAAAATAAACATATAATTATTATTAAATTTAAAGGTCATTATACAGTTTTTGTACTTGTTTTGAAAGTAAACGAGACTTACTTTTGACTATTTCATCAGATGCTTTTATTGCTGGTGAGTCTGCTAATTCTGTAACAAAATCTTTACCCTCATCGCAACACCTTGCTATTCTTGGATCTAAAGGTAAACTACCAAGAAAGCGAACACCTAATTCCTCACACATTTTCTTCGCCCCCCCAGTTGAAGCAGGAAATATATCGGAAGATTTCTAAAAATGAATATAAAATTACACAGATGTAATTAATAATATTTGATACTTTACCTTACATTTTGGACATACAAAACTAGACATATTTTCAACAACACCTAAAATGTTGATGTTAACTTTAAAGCAAAAATCAATTTCTTTTCTAACGTCTAATAAGGCTACTTCTTGGGGTGTTGTAACTATAATTGCTCCAGATAAATTAGCTTTCGATAAATATGTTACTGCAGATAAGTGTTCATCGGAGGTACCTGGAGGTGTATCTATGAGTAAATAATCTAGATTTCCCCAATCCACTTCGCTTAAAAACTGCCTAATCATACCATTCTTCTTTGGTCCTCTCCAAATGACTGCAGCATCGGGAGATCCCAATAGAAAACCAATTGACATTACAGACAAGTTATCTTCAACATACTAAAAATATTATTGCAATAAACAAGTCATTGTTGTATAGTTAATTAACTTACAACAGGAGACCATCCAGAACCAGATTGATGAACTTGCTCATCTTGAACTCCTAATACTCTAGGTTGAGAAGGACCACATATATCAATGTCCAGAACAGCGACCTACATTCAAATTTTAATGAATTTGTAAATGTTCAAGTTAAATAATTTCATATATTGACAAAGGAAGCCTATATAGGTCAATCCCCTCTATGAGAATTTAAATTAGGTCATTGTAGCTGGTACACCCTGTTACAAATCAATTACAATCACAAATTATGTATAAATTTAACTGTGAATTCTCAAAATTACTTACGATACTTTCAATCCTAAAGTAGGGTTTCCAATATAGCTTTATAGTTTTAATTATATAAATATAATAGTTTAAATGATGATTTTTGGTCAAGAAAAGGAAAGAAGAAGTCGTTATAATAGAGTAAGTGTTATTTAAATCAATACGTGTAATAAATTAGTACTCACACAAGTCTTTATACTTACATTCTTTTCCTTATCAACGTTTGCTATATTTCTGCTTAATAAGGCTGTAACAGTGCTCTTTCCAACTCCGCCCTTTCCAGATAGAATTAAAATTTTGTGTTTCACTTGAAATAATCTTTCTTTTACTAATTGAATACCCGGATCGGGCTTTTTTGGGTCTGAGCTGGCACAAATATTTTGATTTGGACAACCAGCGCAAGCATCGACCTTTCCAGCATTTTCACTTTCAACACCAGGACAGTCTACAATTAAAAAAAAATAATACAATATTTATTATTTTACTTACTTTAATTACGTTCTGGTACAGTTGAAGACATGTTGTTGTTGTAAAATGGAATTCCGATTTAGCTAGTTTACTTTTTCAATAGAAAGTGAAAACAGTATCTATCAAAATCAGTATTTATCTATTTATATTATTATATTTTAGTACCATAGATAAAGAGTTTATATCTTATATTTATTATTTAGTATTAAACTCTGGTTCTATTTTATAAGTTAAAGTCTTCTTCGTTTTAGTTTTTCAAAAGTAGTCTTTAACATACTAGTAAATCATCTAGGCAACAGGCTACTTGTCACTTCTTCTTTTTTACCATTAACTTAAGTGCAGTGGATTCAAGCACCACTACATAATCTATGAAATTAATGTATTCATTAGAAAAACTTATTTTTATAAATACTTTATTAACTAGCCATGTTAAGAAACATACTTCAAACACGGCCTTACATCCGTCATTAGTACAGAAATTTATATTAAAATATTTCGATATTGACATTTAGAATTTTTTTAAAATCAAAATGCCAGACAACGATACTGTTCTTTATACGGTACATTTGTAACAGATAATACATTTATAGAAGAATACATTATTAATATTTTTTAGCAACTTCAACCATGGAGTACCGTAGCTGCTACACCGTGTATGGAACAAGTTGCTGGTGCTCCTATACCAACCAGAATTGGAAATTACTACCAGACGCCTTTACCTCATCCATGGAGACCTACCATCGGATACGAACTTGTAGAAGCCATGCCATTGTAAGATATAACAGTATTTAATCATGTATCTCATTTTTTAAGTACAGAAATATGTTTCATGATCATAATGCTATTTAATATTTTTTTTAATTTTCCTCAAACCTCTTGGGAATTGACTCTCTACTCCAAGACCACGCAGGTAGAGTGATAAATTTCTTATTGCACAATGCCTACAAGTACAAGCACATCAAAATCATTTTTGTTGTACCATTTAATTAAATCAATTTTTTGAATTTTTAGACCAAATCAACATGCAACAAACGCCATCATAGATCCTTGTTACACTCCGTACGGTATGGCAACTGAACCGTTAAAATTCCCAAATCTAGTAACCGGCTTCGAACGAAACCCAGCACACGCTGCTAGAGCAGCTCTTTATACTAGATACACCCCCTTAGAATGGACCCAGAGTACCTTGAAACTCTTCAATGAAGCGGATACAAATAGAAACTACTCAGAGAGATTAAGAGGAGACTTTATTAGAGTTATGAGGTACTTACAATATTTTTTAATTGTGATTAGGCTGGTAACCGTGTTTTAATTGAAACCTTTTAGGGAAACAGATGAAAAATCAGCTCAAGGTCAACGCGAATCAGGCAGACGTTTAGGAGAACGAATAACAGACACGACTTTTTGGCGAAATGAAGTTAGAACCGAACTGGAAAGATTAATTTCAGAAGCAGATCAAATGCAAGGTGTAAAAAGAACGATTCAAAAAGCTATGGACGATATAGAAGGTCCGTTACACATCGCACAAGAATGTTTGTACCACAGAGAAAAAAGAGAAGGTACCTACATTTCCTACAGAATTTATTTACAGAAACTGTATAAAGTTTAAATTTGTAGGTATCGATTTAGTTCACGACGTGGCAGAACAATCTTTACTGAAAGAAATTGAAACCTACAGAAATAAACAAGAACAATTGAGATCTTTATTTTCGAAAGTATCGGATCAGATGCGAAATAACAGGGCCGCTCAAGCCGAATTAGAAACTGACGTTCAAAGTAAAGATTCCGCGTTGGGAATCGATAATATGTGTCATCAACTGAATAATTTCTCGAAGGGAATCAATTACTATGGCGGAATTGAAAAATTTGACCCGACGTACGTTTAAACTACATTTCCCTCGGTCTTGCTTTAATAAATGTTATCCTACTGGTATAGGCAACCAAAAATACACCTACCCTACCCTATGATTTTGTGTATGTCTGGTTGCCTATATCAAAATCGTTTACGCAAGTGGCCACCGATATGTTGAGTATTCAGCTATAAAGTCATTTTAAATTTCAAAATATAAGCTTGGGGGGTGTATTCATTATATTAATAAATCAATATAGATGTTCGCAATGATAAAAGACATGCAAAAATCTCATGTTTTGAAGGGTAGACCTTAACTGTCATTTTTGTCAGAAAATAACACTTTTGTTGGCCATACTGCCCTTAGACTGAACTCCTCTATTGATTTTATAGTTGAATATGTTTTTAGTACAAGCAATACAATTACTTGGGCAGAAAACAGTAATAGAATTGTACAAAGATCGCAATCTGAGAGAGGAAAGTCAGCGCAAATGCGATCTGATATTGATAATCTTATAAATACGTGTGCTCAAGAAGTTTGGGATGCTTGGAGTAACACTAACAATTCTCTAGCTCGTAGAGCCGCGGAAACCTTGGAAATTAAAAGCAAACTTCAAATGCAATTGCACAAGGTCAGTAATAATATACAACAATGACATTTCTTTCAAATAATTCACTTTTAGGTTCAACAAGAGCTTTTTGACTTGGAAAAAAATATCGAACTATTGAAAAAAGCAATTGTAGATAAGAGTAATCCTATGAAAGTAGCCCATACAAGATTAGAAGCGAGAACACACAGAAAAGAGATAGAATTGTGTCGAGATACTGCTCAAGATAGATTAGTATACGAAGTCAAAGATCTACAAGATAACATCGAAGTATTGCATAGAAAACTGCAAGAAGCCGAAGCTCAACATCAACAGTTACTCAAGACCCGGTCGAATTTAGAAACTGATCTACACAACAAAGTGAATTCTCTGTTTATTGATCGTGAAAAGTGTATGGGTTTAAGAAGATCGTTCCCTATTACATCAACTATTAAATACTGAAAACTGGTTGGACGTATAATTAATTTGGCCAGCGTTTGTGTTCAAAATTGTTGAATAAACTATTAGAAACTTTCTCAATTCATTTAATTAAACCTATATAAGTAAAACAATTATTTATCAACTAAAAGTGTGAAATTATTTAACAAAGTTTGGAAGAGGTAGTTGGAGACCTTCCTTAGCTTCAAAAAATGTATATGAAAGAGTTATCTCACTTACAAATTCCATATATGGATCTTCGGTTATTTCTGGGTCTATGTAAAAAAATACTGGCATATCCACCTGCAAAATAATGGTACAGAAAAATTATTTTCTGTACCTTTTCAACAACTATACATACCTGCTCATGAGGATTAAGCATTTGTTCTTCGAAACAAAAACACTGAATTTTATTAAAATACTGGCCTGCTTCAAATGGTACTACATTGTATGTGCTTATACCTATAACCGGAACATCTGTAGGATTCTTTGCTGTATAAAATGCTAAAGCTGTTTCCCCTGGAAATACCTACAATATTAATTTTAAATAAAACACATTTTGAATGCAAAAATATGTTCATACCACAATTTCTGTTTGTTGTGGTCTGAAATTCCACCTCATGCTTGCAGCAGTGTCAGCATTAAACTTAATTTTTATAGGTTTGTGTTTCACTGCTTTCATACTTTCAACTTTATCCGCGTCGTGTCCCGAAGATACAGTTCCTCCATAACTATAAGCTTGACAAAATAATCTGTATAAAGGTACTGCAGCATAGCTTAGTCCTACTGTTACAATACCAGCAGCCGTCACGTAATATAAAGTAGACCGAATACCTCGATTTCTATTTTCATTGTTAGTACTTTTACTAAAAAGTCTTTTGGTGGTATTATTTCTGAAGGTATTTTTAGATTTTGAGGAAATCCTGTAGGTTAAAGTTCTTAGTAAATTAGATAAATAGATCATAGTACATTAAATATTTGTAATAACCATTTTCACCAAAGCGAGACTAAACGCAAATGTTATTTAAATAATTGATTCAGTGAAATATATTTTTAATTTTTCTAACCTCACTTTTCAATCATTCAAATTTGGAGTGAGTCTGAAGATAGCGCCAGTCAGGTGGTCTCTTCTTTTGTGTAAACAGTGGCAAGATAATAAATCTAAATTTTAATTTGAGTTATTAAAGTAGGGAATTAATAAATAAAATATCTAATATGTAAGAACAAAAGCCAAAAGGTGGAAAAAAAATTCTCTTGAATTATTTTTTTGATGCCCGATTATAAATTGATTGGAGATCTCAATAAACATGTTATAGTTGGTATTGTATAGATAAAAAAGAAGAATTGAGGTTATATACTTTACATTGTGTAAAAAATGTTTAACGCAACAATACGAATTTGCTGTTCTCGTTTAGTCTCACGTAGAACTATATCCACTAAAAATAGTAAAATTGTTGTTACAGACAACGGCAGTACTTTGGTAGCATGGCATCCTAAAGAAGAATTTCCTTATGAATATACAAGACCACTTCCTGAAGAGCAACTATGTGTAACTGATACTGTTTTAAAAACAACAATTACTCCTGAATTATTGAGCGTATTTAATAAAAAGACACCAGAACAAGCTAGACAAGAACTTATGAATATAACTTATACAACAAAGCACAGATGGTTTCCTAGAGCTAGAGATAAACGAGCCAAGAAAACTCCCATGGACCGAGAGTATTTATAGTCTTATACATTTTGTAAAGTGTTTAGTCAGAATTCTTAAATAAAGCTATTTAATATTTATGATTTATTGTCAAGAGTACATAATATTAGACAACTAGTATAATATATTTTCAAACAAAAATATTAAAACTGTTCATTAAAGTAATGAAGTATGAACTGATTTTGCAGAAATGAAGGTTTGTACTTAAAAAATAAAAAATCAAAGTTACTAACACCTAAAATTTATTTGTATACATTATGATAGTAGATAATAACAAGATATTTGTCTGAATGTATAAATATGAACTGATAGCAGGAAATATTAACAAATCCCACCAGGGCTTTATTTATTAACACAAAAATTTATATGACATTAATGTCCTTAAATACATCTATTTAGTAACTAGTGCTGTAATACTGGAAACATTTAAATATTTCCAGCAAAAGTTCCTTCTTCCCTTTGATCATTCCATTTTTCGATCCAGCTGTTGGGGCAAACGGAATGGAAAACTTTCGAAAAATATTCACACGGCTTATAGTCAGTTCCACGGACCTTCTGACAACGGTGGTAATCAAGATAGCTTTGATAGCAGTAACGAGTTTGGTTTGTGTTGGGGAAGCGAGGATCGAATGGTGCAGTTTTAAAGATTTCTTCTTCACCAACTTGAGCGGGCATGATTACTGAAATTTAAAGATCAAAAATTAGCAAACATAAATGATTAACACATTTTGAAAATGTTGAAAACATTTTTTGACTACATTGCTGAAATAAATGGTTGGTTTTAATTGTCTAAGATGTGGTTGCATGGAATCAACATAACTTCAATTATCAAGGTGTTAAAAATAAAGTAACTCACCTTCTTGTCTTGTTCTATATACTAAGAATACTACCTTTACAATTTAGAGTTTCAATTATGTTGTCTATCAATATTTAATACACTCTGCAAAGTATTTTTTGAGATAAATAAACTACAATGCCACCCTACAAAATTTTAAAACTGCAGAGATGACCTGGTTTATTTAAGAACTTCAACAATTAATTATTTCCATACGGGTGCATTATAACCAGTACCTATGTACTTGTGAAATAATTGATTATTTCCCAGACCTTGAGCTAATACACTAAAGACTTACCTCCAATAATTTGTATACAATCTGGAAAAGTCCAATAGAGTAAATTCATTATTCCAGTTACCATAACAGTGTTCCTTTCAATTAATACCATGACCATGTTAGTTTTGCTTAAATTGTTTATTTTTATAACTTGACCTTTTCATACATACTTTTCAAAAGTCTCCTCCTCCCCTCGTATCTTTTGAACGGCTACACTTACATTAATAAAATTTGGAGGGTGGAAATAAAGTGTTGTAAACTTCTCTACGAATGGTAACAGGTGACGTAATAGTAATAGATGACGTCACTTGCCACTCTGGCCAACTCGTTTGAAAGGCATTTAGATTGCTACATATCCATATTAATTTTGTTTAGGTTTAAACTAATTTTGACGGATAAATTAAATAAATACCAAAATTATTATGAAGATTTTTCAGTCCGCCTCTAGTTAGTTTTTAATTTAATAGTATTTGTTGCTTTGCAAAGTTTTTCTAAATAGCTTAAATATTTAATTTTATTATTGTTTAACGAGACGTTTAAGAGTTTACATAGGCAAAATGGTACGCACTCAAGGCGACAAAGTAGCAGCTATCTTAATAATTGGTGAATCTAGAAAGAATCTCCATGAAGCGGAACGTTTATTTAATGAGATACCCAGATCGCCCTATCTCGAGAACTTATTTGAGGGAGCTTCTTCACAAGTTTGAAGCAACAGGTAGTGTTCAAGATGCCAAACGATCTGGTCGACCAACATTTAGTGATGATAAAAAAATTGATATAGTTGCTGAAATGGTAGTAAACCCTACTTCCTCTTCAACAAAAGTTGCGTCTATCTGTGAAGTAAGTAAAAGTACAGTACAGAGAGTGTTTACTAAAAATAAATGTCATCTATACAAGTTAAAAATGTGCACCACCTTTCGGATGACAACCCCGACAGAAGACTCGAATTCTGTGAATGTATGACAAATAAAATTAGTCCAAATTTTATTGATGTAAGTGTAGCTGTTCAAAAGATACGAGGGGGAGGGTACTTTTGAATAGCACTGTATAAATGGTAACCTAAATACTGAGTTTATTCCGTTTGGGTTCTCTACACTGTTTTTACTCCTCTTTAGCATTACATAAAGGTTCATTCAATCAATTATTAATAAAAAATTCATTAAATAGGGTAAAATATACCTAAGTAAAATCACATTTACATTATTAAAAACCTCCTCCATTCTTGCTGTAACAGTAAAAACTAAATCAACTCTGTTCGTGTTCAGGAACTACTAGATAGGTAGAGAAGCAGCAATGAATAAAGTGACACACATACATCGTCTGACATTAAAACGTGCAGTAAAGCAAGAAGTATGCACTCTGAAAGAACTAAATTTTTTCTAGCTTGCCAGCATGTTAATAATAACATGGCAGATTTTATTGGCAACTGTTTGCATCACTTTTTGCTGCTGTATGGTACCAAGTAACTCAGTAGGTAAGCTGATAGGTATATATTCACTCACCTTAACAGATAAAATCCCCAATGTGTACCTTTCAAGTACAAAATTATGATATTTGGAATATTTAAACGCTTGGAAAGGTTAGGTTATATTTATAAAAAAAATTACTATTCTGTTCTAACACAATAAAATCGAGTAGCTTAAGAATTGCAGCACCTAACCTAAAATATAGTTCATTTACAATAAGTTTGCAATAACAAAACACGACAAATGTTTTACATCGTTGCCACGTTGTAATTATTTTCCAGTAGTTGGCATAAAATTATGTTAAAAAGTTGTTTTTTGCATAAGATTACGGTCAACTCAAAAATAAGAGCAGAGATTATAAAATTTGGATGTTTAAATACATACATTTCAGATTTCCATTGAATAACAAACAATAAATTCGAATGAAATGAAAACGACAAACCAACACAAGAAATTCTGATAAAATTGTCTGACAACCCCGGACACGGCAGCCAATTTTTGGATCGCAACTTCCCCCTTTATATGATTAATTATTCCATTTACACTTTGGATATTTAGATTTTGTTCAGTGGCTGCAATTGTTACTACAAATGTCAAAATTGCAAACTTATCGTAAATGAACAATACACAATCACATTAGAACTGAAATAAAGACATTTTAAATAGGTGTATTGATAATGAAGTTAGAGAAACTTAAATATTTTAATCCAACCTTAAATAGTAGCACTTTACAAACATATAAAACTATTAGTTGTGTGCTTTAAATAAACATACACAGATAGGTATATCTATAAAACTGCATGAATGAATTTCATCAAAATAAAAGTTTACTCAAAATACCTATTTTTATACAGTTTAACGCTAGGTAAAAAAAACAAGATGGAAGATAAAAAAAATATTCATTTTACAAGAGGCCTAGTTTTAGAGTCGTCATCACAACAGGCTTCTTTATACTTTCTAACTTCCTTCATGTACACTGACCAAGCATCTTGGGAAGTAACTTCTTCTTCACTTTGCTGTTTCACTTTTTGAACCAAACCGGTTTTTAATACTTTACCGCCACGTCTCTTACCAAATGGTGGCAGTACTTTCTTGGAAGTTTCTGGAGGAGGAGTTTCTTCGACTTTCTTTTGTTGCTCTTGCATTTTTTTAAACATTTCCAGAAAAGTTCCATCATTTTTGAAAACATTATCTTTGGTCATATCATCGTCTTCATCAAGTTTCATGTCAATCTCACTGATATCTGCATCTTGCACAGGCTTATCTCTTTCTTCGCTAATTGATTTTCTCAAAGGAGATTTTTTATCCTTATGTCTTCTAGATGTTTTTTGTCGTGACCTTGATGCACTTTTTGATCTACTTCGACTCCCAGATCTTGACTTGGAATATTTTGAAGTAGACCTACGTCTTTTACTATATTTATGATGACGATGAGATGATGAACGTGATCGACTTCTAGATGAACTGTATCTCCTCCTCCTTCGCCGAGATCGGGACCGAGACCTACGCCGTCTATCCCTTGACCTAGACCTTGAGTACCTTCTTCTATGGTATTTTTCTCTTGAGTGGCTCCTAGACTTCGTTCTATGTCGACGCTCTAAATGTCTTTTTTCATATTCTATATATTCTGGATTTTTTAGATACGGATTAATTCGGTCTATGGGACGTTCTAGGGGGTTTTCAATTACTGTATCTTCAGATTTTTCCTCCAATTTCTCCTCCTCCGGTGGTTTAACTGGAGTCTCCAAAATCTCTAGCTGGATGTCTTCCGTTCCAGGAGGAGGAGGCAGATCCAATATTCTGGATGCGGGATTCATCTATAGGGAGCTGGGAAGTATGATGTCTGACCTACAAGAGAACTTGCAGGTATAGTTAAATGCAATATTTAAAATAATACTTCGTTCTTGCTGTCAATGTTTGTAAAGTGCTATTTTTAAATTAATTACTTTGCGTATATTGTTATACTTAATTACTAAACTTTGCAGAGAGGTATTAGATAATCAATGAACATACACCTTGTTGACATGATGAGTTAAAAAATCTATTATTGTTAAAACGATAACAGGTATGGAGATAGAAATTTATATAAAATAATGCAAATACTTTTTGTGATAATGTTTCCCTAAAAATAGCAGTACCTGAATTAAATCTTGCTTCGTTTTATCCTAAAACTCTTTCCAAAATATGTCTGCCACAAGATGAACAAGAAACTACGACGTATTACGAGCAAAAACGAAATCATACCGATAATTTGACATATGACAATTCATCTCGAGTACGTACCGAATTTATCTATTTTCTATGAGAAAATATAAACTAGAATAAAGGTATCAGAATATGTTATATTTTAATTAATTTTGTGATTTGGTGATTTTAAAAAGTTAATAATAATAACTACATAAAGCAAAAGTATGAGTGAATTCTCACTGTAAATTTGGAACATACCTAATATATGACATTGACATTCATTTAACACTGTCATTTGTCGGTAACGCGTTCTTGAATTTTTATTGGTTATGTTCTTGAAAAGTTCCAATTTGGATTTGTAATTAATTTTGAAAATAATGGCAGACGATCAATCTGTAAATGGGAATGCGGAAGAATTACCTGAGAAAAATCAAAAGAAAGTTGCAAAATATGATAGTGGAGCAGCCGATTTAGAAAAAGTTACAGATTATGCAGAAGAGAAAGAAATATCTACTCAAGATGTAGCAAATGCAATTTCTGCTATAGGTGATAGGAGAAATAAAGACGCTTTAGAAAAACAAGAAAGAGAAAAAGAATTGTTAAAAGTATCTGTAAAAAAGGAAGATGTTGACTTGATTGTTCACGAAATGGAAATATCTCGAACCTTAGCAGAACGAACACTTAGAGAATCACATGGAAACGTTGTAAATGCACTTATAGCCCTCACCAATTAATTGAAATGTTGTATGTGAGCTGTATTTCAAGATAGAGTGTATCACAAACATTAAAAATTTGTGCATGCTGAATAGTAAAATTTTTTCATATATAATTTAGGTCAGGTTCTGTATTTCTAATCAATTTAACAATGATTACAAATTAAACATTTTTGTAGAATTTAATAGGTAAAACTATATAACAATAAATTTTTAATTATCCTGGTGGCCAACCTAATTGCCTTCCTCCTAAAATGTGAATGTGTAAATGGTACACAGATTGACAACCATCTTTTCCATTATTTATAACTAGTCTGTAACCATTAGGAAGTTTCTTTTGGGCAAGAGTTTTTGCAATAAATATTGTATGACCAATAATCTAAAAATTCTCATTTTTATGAAAAGCATTTAAAGCAATAATTTCAAACACCTACTTCCTTATCATCTTCCACAGAATCATCTAATTTTGGTATTCGTTTTTTGGGTATGACAAGGAAATGTACAGGGGCCTGTGGATTAACGTCATTGAAAGCCAAGCATTTCTCATCTTCAAAAATAATGTCTGCTGGAATTTCTTTAGATATTATTTTATCAAAAATTGTTTGTTTAGATCGGTCATATTTTGCTTTTAATGATCGTTCGACCTCTGAACTCATCTGAAAAAAGACGTAGCAGTTTTCAAAACAATAAATAGAAGTGAGACTATATTAAAAATATATTACCTACTTCCTTAACACAGAAAATATGTTGACGAGCAGCTAATTGTTTGCAGATTGCAATATTTCCTAATAATTTTTTAAATATTAATGTCATTTTGTTTACTTTTTTGTAGAAGTTCAAAACGCTTGCACTTGATATAAACCTAAACTGAATTTTTATTTTTTATTGACTGTAAAAGTATACGTCACTAGAAATCTAGCCAATAAAATGAGAGCTTTGTAATTTGTGTTGCATCAGTCAAATTATGTGAACACTACTTTACCTAAAGCGGAAAAGGAAGATTAGAAAAAATAACGCGTGTCATTTGTCACGTCAAATGTAGTCGTACCATACCGTAAATGTACGAGAACAAATCGATTAAGTTTTAGCTTAAAATTCTCAAACTTGGCAGCATTTGTTAGCAGCCCTGTTTTTGGACTAAAATAAAGTGTTTCCCTAAACTATCTACAAAATTTGAAAGGTAAAATCCTATATAGCTAACAATACATCATATTTAGTACTTTTAAAATGAAATATATAAATTGGGCGGTTGACATGAGAGCTTTAGGTAGGACTGTTAAATTACGTCAACGGTTTATATTTCTACAAATTATATTTATATTTTTAGTTAGAACACCGGGATGATAAATTTATAATATCTTCCACAATGTCTTCAAACGAAGAAGCGTGTGTAATTTGTAACGTAGAATGGATTCCAGGCGCAGATTATATTGAAATATTCAGTCCTGAGGTAAGTGTGCTTATGTTTTAATTGAAATTTTATTCTCATAAAGTATTTCTAGTCTAATAGAGAATCAGACCTTCATGTTGCATCATTAGTTTCCAAATTATTAGACAAAGAAATCAAAGAGGATCCAAACGGTCCACAACTTATTTGTAAAAAATGTTTTTCACTTATAACTGAACTTGATGAGTTACACAATAGAGTATCAGAAATTAAACAGGAAATATTTGATACCAACTCGATAAAACAAGAAGATGACCAACAGGAAACTCAATCTGAATCTGGAAATGCGCAATTTCCCAAAAAGATGCTATTTATACCTTCATCAGATGAAGACTCCACACAGGTAAGCTCCACTTTAATAGGTATAAGTTAAAAGAATCTAATTTAAATTATTACCTTAGGTTTCTACAGAAAAAATAGGTTATGAGAATATCCAAATGGAACTTGTTAAAATGAATAGTATTTCTGCTTTAGAAGCAGATGTGGAAGAACAATCAAGAGAAGAAAATACCGGTATGGAAATTGAGACAAACCTAGAATATCAACAGTTTTCAGCAGAGGAATGCGAAATTTTAGATGCAGGTGCAATGGAGAATTCTTCTGATTCAGATTACGAGCCGTCAAATATAATATCGTCCTCACTTGTCCATTCTCTCATTCAAGTTGGTAAAGGTAATGAATTAGATGGTTCTGGTGCCGAAGGAACTTTAAAAACATCATCAGCAACCAATTTAGAGAAAAAACCAATCATATTACGAAAGAAAATATCAACTATGCCCATGGAAATGCATCTAGAAGAAAAAAAATCTGAAACAAGTATTCCTTTACCAGTAGTTTCCAGAGTAGGCACCTTATATACTTGTCTCTTATGCCAAGGAGATGAAACAGTTGCTGGCGAATCAAAAGCAATCGTAGCACATGTCAAGGACACTCACGGCGTTCGTTTGTACATCTGCGACGTTTGTGGTCAAGAATTCTGTAAGAGAAATCAACTATCCGCACATTTCGATGAACACGTAGCATCAGAAGAGGGAGATTTCCAATGTGAAGTTTGTAATAGGATTTTTTGTAATTTGAGATTGTTTCGCATCCACAAAAGAATGCATTATCCACAAACGAAAGCTTGGGTATGTGACACCTGCGGGAAGAAATACAGCAGCAAGAATCTCCTAGAAGAACACGTCAATACACATTTAGGTGTCCGTCCTTATATTTGTGAAGTGTGCGGTAAAGATTTCGCAAGTAAATACACGTATAAAGCCCATGAAAAAACCCACGAAGTTAGACCGAGGCCGTATAAGTGTTCTCAATGTGAAAAATCATTTCTTAGCCAACAAAATCTCACTCAACATGAACGTACTCACCTTGGTATGAAGGAGTATGCTTGTCAATTGTGTGGTAAACAATTCGGTTCATCGCACAACTTGGAAGTGCATTCAATAGTTCATACTGGATATAAACCGTTTGTGTGTGGATTGTGTGGTAAAGCTTTTGCTAGGAAAGCTGAGATAAGAGATCACGAACGAACCCATACGGGCGAAAGACCATATCAATGTGAATTTTGTGGAGCTACGTTCAGTCAACGCTCAAATTTACAATCGCACAAAAGAGCTACTCACTACGATGATAAAAGGTATCAGTGTACCATTTGCGGTAAAGGATTTAAAAGGAGACGTCTCTTGGACTATCATATAAAAGCTGCACACACAGGTAGGTCTTTTTTTATTATTATTGGTTTAAATTGAAATTATTTCCATAGGATTTGTAAAGTTTGCTTCCCTGGTTTTTTATTTTGACATCATGTAACCTCGAAATTGATATATAAATGCTTTATTTAGTCAAAAAACAACTAATACAAAGTAAATACAGTTTCACAAAATAATATATGTATAAATAATAAATTAAAGTTATTAATCTAACTCTAGTCATATGAAAAACAAAACAGCACATAATATAATAATTACAATAAATACCTCAATACCTAAAATAACCTGCTTATAACTAGCAAATATTGTTTTAGTTTGAATTCATTAATTGTTTGTAAACTCTTCAGTTCTTATGGCAAGTCATTAAATTGCTGTAAACCTTTGAAAAATACTGAATTTTGAGCATTGACGTGATAATCTCTTTCATTTTGGATTATTTGTTTTTGTTGAAATAACAATATAAATTTCCCAAGCAAAATACTCATTTACATTCCTCGAGATGAAAACATACGAAAATCATTGTTCGAAAAAGCAAAAGCTGAAAAAAATTTGACCAATTCGAGGAACATTTGCTTCTTCTTTGGATGTTTTGGGTTTGGCCTCGGCCGTAACAGCAATTGGCCAGTCATTCTGACAAATACTGCCAACATAACCAGTGTTCTAATTACCCTAATATTATTTGTTTATTGGGAAAAGTTGAATTCGATAGATGGCGCTCTGAAATGTCAATGTCATCTTAGCAACGAGTAAAACAAATCAGTCCTTTGATATTAAAGTGGTTTTATTTTGCTGTTTTAGTTATTTTCAGTGTGTGTTTTGTAAAATTTTTGCTTTTTCTTTCATTGTGCTTTATTATTTATGTTGTTAAACTAAATTTTGACTCCTAATATTTTTATTTTTGGAGTAATAGGTATGGTTGATATTTGTGAAAAGTACAACGACTTCGTGTTTTTATTTTATTTTTGATATACTCATTTCTACAAAAGTTTCAGGGAAGGTACGTTTGTATTGAGTAATATTAAAAATTTTTAATATCGACTTATTTTCTCTTTGATTTGCAATGAAAACAAAAAATAGAATAATATAACCGCTTCCATAATATCTCTGATTATATAAGAATATTACCTCAGAAATGATGGCAGTTGGGTTAAATAGAAAAACACAGTTTTAAACTTATCACTGACACAAAATTGAACAAATAAAGTCCGAATTTACGGTAATTACGTTGACTTGCATATAATAAAAAAATTCAGCTTTGTTACATTTATATTCGAAATTTCGAAACAAAGCTGCACGGAGTGAAAAATTATCAGTAAGCTTTCAAATAAAATATTTGTTTTTGACATTTAAGCATCTACTGAAAAGGCCCATAAATATTTATAATTATTTGTAGGAGAAAGACCTTTTAAATGTGAAGTATGTGAAGCGACTTTCGTCTATCCAGAACATTTCAAAAAACACCGCAGAATTCACACAGGAGAAAAACCGTTCCTATGCGAAGTCTGCGGAAAAGCATTCAACAGCAGAGACAATCGAAACGCTCATAGATTTATCCATTCCGACAAAAAACCATATGAATGTTTAGTGTGCGGCGCTGGTTTTATGAGAAAACCGTTGCTGTATCAGCATATGCAAACCCAAGGCCATTTGAATGATACAATCGTAGTAAATCAACCTAGACTTACAACCGAAGATGATGATGAATTAGTATCTGTGAACGCGGCAGGTGAAATGGAAATTTTGGAGGGTGCTACCGATGGCAAGTTATATATCCAAGACCAAGACGGTACTGAACACATAATTATAGATGGACAGCAAATTAGCTTTGCCGAAGTAGGCAGTGAAGGAGAAAACGAAGAAATAATTGATGAAATTGAGCAGGTAATGTTTATTAGTGCCAAAAATTATGTTTGTTGTTAATTATTTGTTTTTTTTTTAAGGTGGTAACTGATCAGACCGATGAGGATTGTGAGGAAATAATCACCAGCGACGCTCTTGCTAGTGGGGAGACTCAAATAATCGAGACTCCAGATGGTCCTATACAGTTGGTAAAGGTTCGCATTCCTAATGAAAACGGAGAGGAAGAAGAGGCTTGGATTAAAATAGTCCCCGAATAGACAATATGATTTTTGAAATTATTGTTTGTATTTTAATTATTTCCTATCTAGTTCCATAATTATTAAAAAAATAAATATGTATAGTATTTAAATTCTTTTTATTAACATACATTTATTCACATGTCTTCAGTACTCCACATCAATGCTTCGTCTTGCATTGCTTTTTTGGAATTTTGTGTTTGGAACCATTTACTTTCATAACCATTGGATCTATCTACTCCGTCCCATCTGTATCCCGGTCGAATTCCATAACGATTCGGCATAAAGTCCCCCATATACATTGGTTTTTCTAAAAAATCAATAATTCAAAAACTAAACTACCATTTTTTTAAATTAAACTTACCGGAAACGCCCTGCTCTACAGCCACTTTCTTTCTCTTTTTTCTTATATACGCCAACATAGGATCCCCATCTCTTTCCTGTTCCTTCAAATATTTTTCTAAATCTTCGTCATCTGCGTATCTAGCCATAGGTTTGTTCATTTCTTTTAATTGGTCCTCGAACTTGGTAGTTTCATCCTGAACTTGTTTCAATCCTTTACCCCAAACTGAGTACTTTTCTTTCAATTCAGTGGCTCTTGCTTCTTTTTCGGGATCTATCAAGTTTTCTTGTTTTTTTCTTCTTATTACAGTGGCTGCATTAACTCCAGAAATATCGGCTGACATTGTTTTGAAAATTTCCTCTTCTTGTTTTTGTAAACGAGCTAGGTCTTCTACCAAGTTCTGTGCATTTTGCAGGCCTGATTTTTTACCACTCAGAGTAGCTTCAGGTTTAGACACTAAATCATCCTTTTCCCATCTAGATTTACGTTTAGGAGGAAGAGAATCTTTGTCTTTTTTCCTTAAAGGGGAGTAGTCTTTCTCTTTCCTTCTTGGTTCAAAGTCAGTTTTATCTTTTCTTCTCGGTGGAGAGAAATCTCTATCTTTTCTTCTGAGTGGAGAGAAATCTCTATCTTTTCTTCGAGGTGGAGAAGAATCTCTATTTTTTCTCCTGGGTGGAGAGATATCTTTATTATTTCTCCTGGGTGGAGA
>CAJUYG010000357.1:176717-187859 GCA_910591675.1 Galerucella calmariensis | reverse complement strand
TTTCTCCTGGGTGGAGAGATATCTTTATTATTTCTCCTGGGTGGAGAGTAATCTTTGTCTTTTCCTCTAGGTGGAGAATAGTCTTCATCTTTTTTTCTAGGAGAGGATAAATCATTACCACTGGCAGGAGATGTCTCATTTCTTATTCTTAAAGGAGACAAGTTTGCAGATTTATTCTTTTTAATTGGAAAATCATCTTTTCCTTTCTTTCTTGGAGGTGAATAATCTTCTTCTGTGGAGAATTTTTCATGTCTGTTGGGTAAATACTCATCTTTCAGAATAGATCCATCTACATTTTTAGATACATTCATTAAACTTTGTAAATTCTTTAATTTGTTTTTAGAACTTAACATTGTTGGTTCTTCATTTTTGTGTAATCTTATACTACCCATTTCAAAACTTTTAACATCTGATGAAGTCACATTTGATGATCCTATAGGCTGCCACAAATTACTCTTAGTCTTTTCATCTATTCGCATAGAAGGTGGTCTATCATCTATAACTGACACTATCTGTGGTGCATCTTCATTTGCTGCATCTATATCCACTTGTATTTCTTGTGACAAATTGGTGTATATATCATCGTCAATAATTTTTAATCTAAAAAGAAAAATAGGGGATATTAAATTGTGATGTGATCAATTAATTGCAAAGTATTTAATTTACCCTTTTCCGGAAGGTTTTTTTGTCCGTATCTTTTTTTTCTTCTCTCCTGGATTTTTTCCAATTTTTAAATATTTTTTTAGATAATCTTTTTGATTAATTAGACTCATTTTCAATTATATTTACAAACATGCACCATCATAAATAATCATAAGTCATAACTCGTAACCTTAAAGACAAGACAAGGTTCTTCTCTTTTACAACACAATTGACCTACGTGATCATGCTCATCTACTTGAGTAAACTTAATTTTTAGAATTCCTTATAAAAATTAAAACAGCTACTACCTATCTATAAACTGAATTTCTTAATTTTGTATAAAAAAGCTATCCGTATATTATACAATAAAAAATATAGCAATATGAACTAATAAACGGGTGGCTGTAGCTGGCAAACTGAAACGTCTTAGGCTCTCTGCTCTGTCGCTTTTCGCTTTTCGTGATGACATGACAGTGACACAAGAATGTAATTGTTAAGAAAAGTATATTTTTATTAACTAAGTGCAAAATTATGAGTTGAATAATATAAACGGAATATGTGTGAGATACAGTCTGATGTTCTTGCTGAATTTTGTCTAAGAAATCAAGGGGATACATTCAATGTTACGTGTATTAGCAGTAGAACATTTATTCGGTAAGTCAATTTGATCTGTCAGTTGTCATTTTTAATAACAAGAATACGTTATTTTTTAAGTATTGAAAAACAAACCATTTTATTTTATTATTGCTAAATTATTTGAGTGTGAAATTGTTGACTGAATATTGTCGATAAAATATGAGTGATAAAAACACTGAAGAAGTGTCTCCTAATATTAGTGAAGAAAATACAAGTACTAAACCACCTGAGATACAAGATTTTGTTATAATAAAACCTATTAGCCGCGGAGCATTTGGGAAGGTTTTTTTGGGCTATAAGAAAAATAATATTGATGTTATGTATGCAATAAAAGTGATGAAGAAAACGGAAATGATCAATAAAAACATGGTGACACAAGTGGTGAATGAAAGAAATGCTTTAGCACTTACAAAGAGTCCATTTTGTGTAAAACTCTTTTATTCTCTACAAACTGTATCTTCGATATACTTAGTTATGGAATATATGGTCGGAGGTGATTTAAAGTCACTACTCAGTGTGTATGGCTTCTTTGATGAACCAATGGCTATTTTTTATACTGCTGAAGTTTGTTTAGCTCTACAATATTTACACAAACACAATATTATTCATAGAGATATTAAACCAGATAATATGCTGTTGTCTAAAGAAGGACATGTTAAGTTAACCGATTTTGGATTATCCAATGTTCTAATTCACAGAGATTTGGAAATATCTGATTTTGAAAATTTGACACCAAATATTTGCAAAAGAACGCCTGGCCAATTATTAAGTTTGACATCTCACTTAAGTTTCGGCTCAGCAAATTCTAAACATTTAAATAGCATTGCTGCCCATTCTGACTCTATTTCAGAAATACATTGTGAAAGTGCAGTTAGTAGACATGAATTGTCACAATTTAAAGAAAATATTTCCTACAATGCTAAACATAATTCTTCTGTCTTATCAGGCATCACTTATCTTTCTGCAGATTATATTACTCCTTCTCGTTTATCTGATACTTCATATCACACTTGTCAAAGTAGTCAAGACGAATCTAAAGCAAATTCATGTGACAGATCTCCAATTAGTAGAAAATTATATGGCGGCAGTAATTCCAAGATTCAGGAGGTAAGAGATAGAAAAAGGAAATTGAGATCACCCTCGCCAAAAATGACAAGAAAGACTTTTCTCAAAACAGGACTAACGGGTGAAATAGAAATGATGCGAGTTGAATCACCGAAAGGAGTTACTTTTTCAACACCAGTTTCTGCTCAAAAAAACAAACCAAAATCTACTAGGTTTGAATTACCAAAAAAATCTATTGATGAAAGTATAAAACCTATTGATAGCATTAGTCATACAATGAGTCCCATATCAAGTGAGGTAACTACTCCAAAAACACCAAGAACTCCTTTTCGTACTCCTAAATCTGTAAGAAGAGGTCAGTGGGGTTCAAATCAGAGAATATTAGGAACTCCCGACTACCTTGCTCCAGAGCTACTTCTACGACAGGGCCATGATCATGCTGTGGATTGGTGGGCCTTGGGATGTTGTTTGTATGAATTTGTAACTGGAATTCCACCATTCAATGATGCTACACCTCAATTGGTTTTTAAAAATATACTTGAGCATAACATAGAGTGGCCAACTGATGATGAATCTTTGTCGGTTGAAGTTATTCAAGGAATAGAAGCTCTTTTAGTGGATAATCCTGAGGAAAGAGCTAATGCTGATGCTGTCATGAAAATGGAAGCTTTTAGCCAAATTGACTGGTCTAACTTATTATCAACCATACCTCCTTTTGTACCTGAACCTTATGATTTGACTGATACTGGATATTTTCAAGCAAGAAATGAATTATTAAATTTTAATATTTCAAATTTTGATTTATAGTGCTGTATACATTTATGAAATTTAATATATTAAGATCTTAGCAAAGCTTAAATTTAATGCTTCTTAATAATATAACTACTAAAACCAATTTATTTTTTAATGAAATGTAACAATTTAAGAACTTCGCGAAAACGAGCAAAACTGGAATGGGGAAAACAAACCAAATCGCCATTACAAGTACGTGTATTGAAACAAATGGGGGTTAGCCACAGATTATCTGGGTTAGCATTATTTTCCCCATTCCACTGACAGCTTTGACATAAACTGCAGCGCCCACTATCGGAAAAATTTTCGCGAATAAATAAAAGGTAAATTTCTGATAAAAAAGAAGATGCTAACTAACCTCACTTTTAGTAAAATTGCGCCAAAAAGTAGTTTACTCTTACTCTCTATTTTTGTACATTTTAAATTGGAAATAACTTAATAATTATGGATATTCAAGCAATAACTCCATTTAAATGGCTTGAAAACGAAGAAAACTGCTTGGACTTATTAAAAGATGAATCGTTAAGAAACAAAATACCATTACTAAATGTTAACAAGTTGGAGCAATTGGGTAATTTAAAACTGGTCAGATTCATTGGCATGATTCAAGACATGCATACTCCTGAGTATTATTTAGAAAAATTTGAAGTAGTCAATAAAGTTACAAATGAAAATTCCACGTTACACAGTAAATACGTGGAAAGCGTAGCACTTGGAGATAATGAATTCTTAAATGTTGATAATTCGACCAATGTTACATCAGAGCGACAAACTTTTGTTGTTATAACAGTGCCGGCAGTGAATACATGGGTTAATATTTGTGAAGAAAAGTCGAACATTGTTCCAGAACATTTTACACAAATTGTATCTAGTAATAAAAGAGTTCATGAAGAAACTATGGATGTTGAAGATAGCCCTTCAACTAGTAACACGCAAAACAAAAAAGTTCGTGTTAATCAAAATAAAACGACAGAAACCAAGCCTGTCCGTCATTATCCAAATGATATTTTTCCATTTCCCAGTGATGTTAATCAAGTGTATCACGTTAAGTTGTATAAAGACCAGGACAAGCTAAAAATTAATGATGTGTGTGAGTTTGTTGGGTTTTTGGATATGGACCCTTCTTTAAATGCCAATATTGACGATAACAATATGGATACTGATGTAACATCGTGTTATTTACCCAAAATTCATTGTACATGTTTTAGAAAAATAGATCACGGAAATCCTTTGTTAAGTGACAAAATTGATGGATACGATAAAGATAAATTCAGTTTGATTCGTAAAGATCTATTGGTCGTGTTATCTCAATTACTCTTAGGAGATACTTTGGCTGCTGAATATTTATTACTTCATTTAATATCAAAAGTTTATTTACGTCGTGAAGGCCTAGCCTTGGGCAAATTGTCTTTAAATATCTCGAATATTCCAGAACTTACTAATTATACAAATGAATTGTATAAATTCATAGAAAAAATTGTTACAAAAAGTGTTTATTTTCCAATGACTTTGGAGAATCTTAATGATCTGACATTCGTTCCAAAAAAAGATTATGAATCAAACTACCTATCATCGGGTGTACTTCAGTTAAGTGATAACACTCATTTTGTATTAGATGAAACTAAGTTAACTCCTGGAAAACTAAATGAAGCTGGTATTAACAATATTAAAGCTGTATCTAATCTAATTAAACACCAAACATTATCATACGACTTTAAGTACTACCCGTTGGAATTCACCTGCGATATACCTTTCCTAATATTGTCAGAAGGAAAATCTATGATTAATAACGATATGCACATAATTTTGGAACCGGATTCTATGTGTATTAGTACATTTAAAGAAATAGTTGAAGCTGCTGAACATTTTTTAAAACCAGATCTGTTGAATGATATTAGAAAATATTTAACAATCTCGAGAATTTCTGGTTATACTATCACTGAAGAAAATGAAGAGTTTATACAAAATGAGTTTGTTAAGATGCGCCAACTTAAAAGTGATGTTACTGCAGACGATTTGCACAGTATGCTTATTCTTTCCAGGCTAGTGTCCATTTCAGAAGGAAAAACTAGTTTTGACAAGGAATCATGGGAAAAGGCTTTTACGTTAGAGAAGCAGAGACATATTAGAATTAAGAATATGAATAAGTCAAGTTGAATAAATTGTTTATTTTCAATTTTTTATTAAAAATAAAAATTTCATGTTGTATTATTAAATAATTTATTTTTAGAATTTTAGTTCTTCATGTTAGGCTGGAGCGAAGCGACCGGGGGTTATTCGCAAAAGATCTGACCGTAACGTTGCGTTACGTTGCTGCGTTATGTGTCTTGAGCCTCTCTCGTTTACGAAGCAGCGATTCATATGCTTCGGCCGGGAATCGAACCCGGGTCGCCCACGTGGCAGGCGAGCATTCTACCACTGAACCTAATCGATTATTAATTGATTAATAATGATCAATTATTAATTGATTAATAATGATCAATTATTAATTGATTAATAATGATCAATTATTAATCAATTGATGATAATCGATTGTTGATCGATTGGAAATATTCGAATCATCGATTACATACAATCGGTTATTAATCGATTGTTGATGAAGGATTGATGATTTTCGACTATTAATCGATTGAGGTTAATCGATTAACCTCAATGTTGAGTGTTGATAATCGACTATTTAATCTATTGTTGATAATCGATCGTTAATGGATCAAAAATTATCGATTAGTAATCAATTGATGATATTTGATAATAATCGATTGTAGATCGATTATATATGGATTGTTGAATGAAGTTTCATCCAGAGTCAAATAAATTTTATATTATATGTGTATTTATTTATTGATTGAAAAAATTTGATTATTAAAAGGAACTATAGTTCTTACTGTGTGTCCCGAGACACGGTCTTCAATTTTTTCAAACTATTTAAATAAAATTTTGTGTGTAAATGCAATTGAGGTAACAATAACTTTTCTGTTTATAATTAAGTATTTATTGCCACTGTTACTGACCCTTGTTAGTTGTAACCCATTGTGCCATGCTACTGGTTAAAATTTGCTTGTTTCTGTGAAAATATTCTGTTCTATGGTTACCTAGGATCTATCTATGAGTGAGTAAAGAACAGGCAGGAAAATATTAAGAAAATATCCTACAATGGGGGGGATCTTGGACGATTTAAACTAATATACTTAAAATTTCTAAATTTTACAGAACAAAAGTATCTAAACAATTTGTGTCATCTGAACAGAGTGCTTCTGAAGAAGACAATCAATTAGATGAAGAGCTGAATAAAATATATGAAGACTTGACTATACAAAACGTCACAGCCAAGTCTGAAGTAAGTAATTAACATTTTCACTATAATTGAAATATTTTACAAATTTGGTTATTTCAGACTGAACAAGAGGGCGTCAGCTGTTACTGTAGTGCATCTCACACGGATAATCTTTCAACAGATGAACACGAAAGTCTAAGAGAGATACACACCGTTCCAAAAACTATCCAGCAAAGTGACAGTGGTACAGATCTCAATGAGCACTTTTATCACGATATTGAGTCAGATTGGAACAAATATTGGTCTTTGAACGGTGAAAAACTGATTTGGGAATCTTGGATAGATAAATACAGTCATTACATCAATCCAGATTACATTCCTTTTGCACAAAAAAAAGTTGGAGATGAATATAATTTTCTCGGTATGATATTTTTAGTATAAATAATTTTATTTGTTAGTGTAATTGGTAATCCTTGCAGCTGAAAACTCTCTAGAAGACAATTCCTTTACATACAATCCCAAGAAGTTTACTTTCAGCGAAAAAGACGTTCAATCTTTCAGTTCAGATCTTCAAAGAGTTTGCTTGAAACAAGATCCGTTTAAAAAAGAAAGCATTTCAAAAAATCAACTTCTTTTAAGAACTTTATCTGGTAGTGACGAAAAAATATCAACGGAAATATCAGAAGGTTGGAATCCTCTATCTCCTTCAAGCGTAGAGGAAGAAACCGAAGCTGAAAGACTACTAACCTCTAGATGCTGTTCTCGTACAAGCAGTTCTCTTAAAACAATAGATTCTATAACTAATGTTACTCGAATGACAGTATCTTCTTTGGATTTAAGTAATAGCACTCCGAGTTCCGAAAGTTTTTCTTCCGTTAGTTCTGTAAACAGTTCAGTCAGCTCGGAGGATTCCGATGAAGATTATCAACATCAGTGGAATGCTTTATGGAAAAAACATTACGAAGACCAATATTTGGAACAGTACAATAAGTTTATTCAGTCTGTGAGTGGAATTGGAACCACAGGTATTATTGAAATTATTTTATTCACCTTTTTGGTTACTTACAAACAGGTAGGAGCTGGCCGAACGAGAAATCTGAAAGGACTATTATTTGTTGAAATGTTTTATTATTATTTTTTCATTCATCTTATACAGGGTAACGAGAGTCTGGCATCAAGTCTTTTTCTTCGAAAATAAATTATTTTAAATAATTAACATCAAATTTTAGGGTTATGAACATAATTGTATTCTTCTTTTTTAAGAGGAACTGTAAAAAAACGAACGTTTATAGCCACAAAATTTGATAATTATATTAATTGGGAATAGTAGAATTCGATAGGTGGCGCTCTGAAATGTCAATGTCATCTTAGCAACGAGTAAAACAAATCAGCTGCCGTATTTATGTGCCCTTTGATATTTAAGTGGTTTTATTTTGCTGTTTTAGTTATTTTCAGTGTGTGTTTTGTAAAACTTTTGCTTTTTCTTTGATTGTGCTTTAGTATTTTGTGTTGTTAAACTAAATTTTGACTCCTAATATTTTGATTTTTGGAGTAATAGGTATGGTTGATATTTGTGAAAAGTACAACGACTTCGTGTTTTTATTTTATTTTTGATATAGTCATTTCTACAAAAGTTGCAGGGAAGGTACGTTTGTATTGAGTAATATTTAAAATTTTTAATATCGACTTATCATCTCTTTGATTTGCAATGAAAACAAAAAATAGAATAATTAACATAACCTCTTCCATAATATCTCTGATTGTACATGAATATTACCTCAGAAATGATGGCAGTTGAGTTAAATAGTAAAACACGGTTTTAAACTTGTCACTGACACAAAATTGAACAAATAAAGTATGAATTTACGGTAATTACGTTGACTAGCATATAATACAAAAACAATGCAAGAATTATTTTTCTCCGCCAGAGATCTCATTGAATTCTACTTCGCCCAATTATTTTCAAAGAAAATAACTTGGTGCCTGTATATTAGTAGATAAACCAAAAGAAGAAGTAAGTATGAGTGACCAATCTACGAAAACCACCACAATCCAAGATAATGAAGATTCAACATTATTGGAAACTGAATCTACACATTTCGAAACTGACGAACAAATTCCAAGTATTTCTCATAGCAATACCACAAGTGATGAAGAAAGTGAAGAAGAAAATACGACTTACAAGGAAATGATAGCAATGGGATTACCTACTTCATTTGGACCAAATAAAATGTTTAAATCTCCAGAGAGTGAAGATACTGAATGTATTAAGATTAAGAGGTATATATTTCATACAACTATTTATAGAATCTATTAACTGTTATTTTAGTCCGAAAGGAAATACCGACTTCGCCTCTAACAGAAGCAGAATCATTGCAGCTTTCAATTTAATTGGGATCGAATTTAAAGAACCTCCCAAGGAATTTTTATCAGGTGAAGTAAACTATAAAATGAAGCACATTAGACAGCAAAATAGGCATCTCAAGCTACTGTCACACGCGAAAAAACCGAGACATTTTGTGTTTGATGATGAAGGGAATATGTTCCAGAAAGAAGTAGACGAAGAAGTAAGAATATAAGTTAACAAAAGTTAGAGAAGTGTCTTATATTTGTATTTGTAGCTAATTGATCGCAGTATGTTGTCTGATAGTTCAGACAACGAATTGAGTTCTCGCGAAGAGGAAATTACAGCTTTATCTCCAACTGTAGATGAAAAAACCGAAGAAATTCAGTCTACAAAAAGAAAAAGAAGGAAAAGAAAACAACCTCCGTTTCCGCCGGAAATTAAAAATAACAACAAGTTGATGAAATTTTGGAGGAAAAGGTTCACGTTGTTCAGTAAATTTGATATGGGAATTAAATTGGATGAAGGTAAAGTGATTATCTAGTTAGAAGGCTTGTTTATCTATTGATTTATATTTTAGAAAGTTGGTATTCCGTAACACCAGAGCTGGTTGCGAAAAATACTGCTTTACGATGTCAGTGTGATGTTATAATAGATGCTTTTTGCGGAGCCGGTGGAAATTCTATACAGTTTGCTTTTAATTGTAAAAAAGGTACATTAAAAGATTTATTTTTGACTCTAGCTATATGTTCTTTGTATTTTAGTGATTGCAATTGATATCGATCCGAAGAAAATAGAGCTGGCAAAAAATAATGCAAAAGTTTACGGTGTTTCCGATAAAATTGAATTTATAATCGGAGATTTCCTGCAATTATCAGAAGGTTTAAAAGCTGATGTAGTATTTTTGAGTCCTCCTTGGGGGGGACCTTCGTATAACTCCCATAAAATATACGATCTAGAAGCAATGTTACAACCTGTTCCTTTTTCGGATCTACTAGCACATGCTAGAAAAGTTACGTCAAACGTTGTGGCTTTCTTACCTAAAAATTCTAATACTTTTGTAGTAAGTATTCTCGTAAAGGATATTTTTCATGAATTGATGATTTTTTTTGTATTTTTATAGTTGGCTAAAGAGGCTGGGAAAGATGGAAAAGTGGAAATAGAACAAAACTTTATCAATAAAACATTAGTAGCTATAACTGCTTATTACAATGATTTAATTAAAGAAAAATAACGATACTCTTGAGTGTATAGCATGGTTTTGGGTAATATGGTTAAATGGAAGGTGTTGTATAAGATTTTGGAATGGTAGTAGTGGTAGCTCATTTTTAAGCATATAAACTCATAAATGAAGTCTGAAAACGTTCCTTGAATAATCTTTTAAATACTAATCAAATATTAATTTAAGGTAGCAATTTTTTGTATTTTAGACATTTATTATATGTACATATATTACATAATGTAATGGTTGAAGTATCAATAAATTGAAATAAGACATATTTGTATTTTCTTATTTAAATTACCTTGGATAAAATATATTGAAAGAAAAAGGAATGGGCTGAGAAAATAGACTTTTTACTACTTACTGATTTTACTAAACACAAATCTATCTCTGGAAAGGATAATAATCTAGACCAGTGTTATATTTAAATCTAGGTTTATCTAATTTCCTTGCTTGTTTGACAAGGTCTTGAACGTCTTTTCTGTAAGGCGGTGGCTGTAATTCTTCATGCAATGTGCATTCAAATTCAGTTGGTTGGTTTTTCTTATAAATTTTCCGTCTTATTACATCCACGTCTCGACCATATTCATCGAGTAATGAATATATTGTTGTGGGTGGAACGTTACATTCCAATAAAAAGTAACTGAAATAGGTAATAGTATTTGTAAAATTTGTACAAGTTAAAGTAGGTATCAAAATTTACTTGGCTTTGTTATAAACAACTCCGTGTACACTGGTTTTGTACGGCATGTCTTTGGCTCCTAAATTTTCTAGTTTTCTTATTATACCACCTTTGTCAAATATGGCATTTGCTGCTCTTTTTAAAACCGTAGTTAATTCTGGCTACAAAAAAATATAAAAATAAGGTTGTGGCGATTAATTTTAAAAAACCTTACCTTTGGCATAACTCTTAACAGCAATAATATCTCGTAGGCAATCATTATAAAATATTTAAGATAATTTGAAAGTCTTAGTATTTAGGGTTAAAGTGAACTTCATTTTTTGCTTTTGCAAGACTCACTTAAATGAATATCCAACTAACCTAATAGTAGTGGCTGGGTCTTGCCTCAATACAGTAAGAGCAAAGGGCCAATAATAACGTAAAACGAAGAGTATAATTTTAATGAGGGAGTCCGTTAGTATTACCACTACAAAATTTTTAGGTCT
>CAJUYG010000357.1:147327-161717 GCA_910591675.1 Galerucella calmariensis | reverse complement strand
ACCTATGACAACAACTTTAATTATAAATAAATAATTATGAGTGAACCATTTTCAATACAACCCAAAACATATTCAAGACTTTCTGATAAAACCAAAATGAAACGTCGTCGAAGTAGCGCTGGTATAGAACCTTCTCCAAAACGAGAAAATTTATCCGCTTTGGTTGTAGATAATGGTGCATATAATATTAAAATAGGAATGTCCAGAGATGAAGCCACTCTTATACCTAACTGTATTATGAAAGCAAAATCTGAAAGGAAGCGGTTATTTGTAGGTACATACAGATTATTAATTTGGTTTTTGTAAGGTTTTGATCAATTACTTTTCTTCTAGGTAATCAAATAAATGAATGTAGAGATTGTTCAGGTTTGTACTTTCTCATGCCTACTGAAAGGGGATATATAACAAAATGGGATGTGCAAAAACCAGTATGGGATCATATATTCAGTAAAAAGTTATATCCAGTTGAAGACAAACCAGTAATAATGACACAACCATTATTTAATTTTAAATCCATCCAAGATTGTACTGACGAGATATTCTTTGAAGAATATGAAGTTCCTTCTATGTTTAGATTAAACCCTAGTGATTTGGCAACACTAAGATATGTTGAAGAACATAAATTATTAGAAAAGACTTCATGTATTATTGTAGATTCAGGATTTAGCTTCACCCAAATCATCCCTTATATAAAGGGAAATAAATATTTAAAAGGAATTAAGAGGTTGAATGTAGGTGGAAAATTATTAACAAATCACTTGAAAGATCTGATTTCCTATAGACAGTATAATGTAATGGAAGAAACTTATGTTATAAATCAAGTTAAAGAAGACACTTGCTATGTCGCAGAAAATGTAATGCAAGAATTAAAATTAGCTGCTAATAGACAAAACAATAATATTGTGAAAAATTATGTTTTACCAGACTTTAATAATATCCGTAGAGGTTACATACAGGATCCGAATGATATTAACCAGAAAGAAAAAGAGGAAAACTGCCAGATATTACGTTTAAACAATGAACGATTCGTTGTACCTGAAATTCTATTCCATCCTTCTGATATTGGAATGAAAAGTATGGGTATTGCAGAAGCTGTTGTAAAATCTATTTCTTGTTGTCCGAAAGATCAGCAAGAAAATTTGGTTAAACATGTGGTTCTTGTTGGAGGAAATTGTAAATTTCCAGGTAAATGCAATAATTGTGCTGTTAGTTTTGTTGTTAATTTGAAAATATTCTTCAGGTTTTAAAGAACGAATGTATGCAGAACTGCGATCACAGTTGCCTCAAGAATGGGAGGTGTCAGTGTATTTACCAAAAAATCCTCTTACTTACAGTTGGGAAGGAGGAGGTGCTTTGCTGAAATTTCCCAATTTTAAATCATTTTTAGGTAAATATTAATTATCTTTTATTGTCGTATTTTAAACTTGTATTAATTTTAGTTACAAAAAGTGAATACGAAGAGCTTGGTTCTACTATTATACAACAGAGATTTAATAATTGGATGGTAGATAATTCTGAACAAAAAGAAGAAGCAAAAAATTCCATAGAAAACTTTAGTTATTTGGATACAATTAAAGGAAAATCCATATTTGGTAAACAAGACTCGAGTAATAGTGATTTGAATACTTCTAAGGATAATAAAAGTGGTAATTCCTCAGTAACAGAAAATGACGAATCTATCATAAACCCCGACATGTTGCTTGATACTGTCGATGGAAGTGAACCCCTACAAGAAAATGTAATTGGTGAAAGTGAGGCTACCAACAAACAAAAAAGGAGTATGAAAAATAGTGATAGTCGAGGAGATTCTTTAGAAGAGGAGTCCGAAGAAGACAATTTAATTAATTCTGTTGAATTATTTCCTTTTGGTACTGATTCTTATTTATAATGTAAATGTTCATTGCTACTACCGACTTAAGAAATAAATATTGCCTAATAAGTTCATACTTTTCTTTATTCAGACTAAAAAAACACTCATACAGGGGACTAAAGAAAAATATACATACATATTGACTAATTTTAATTGGAAATATCACAAAATACTTGGTTTCTTATAAACTATTATGATGTCCTTAATCAATTCTAATCACAAGACCCATCTGCCCATCCATCTCTCCAACGCTCATTTATTTTTGAACAGTCAAAAATTTCTTTACCTACTTTTACGTTAACTTTGTTATGTAACTTACATAACCATTGACTTAATTCATCTTGAGACTTTGTTTGTGGAGGATCTATTTTTAATCTAGAATATAATTGGTAAGTTTTTTTGTAGTTTGTATATTTCATTACTTACTCGTCTCTTAAATCTTTAGCGCAATGATCACAAGGATAAAATCTAGCAAAATGTGAGAAGAATTCTTTCATTGAACATTCATCTTGAAGTGTGGGTTTGGTTGGATATTTCGCGGCCATCGTGTGAAGCAATCCCCAAGATTTGTTACCCAATTCATCTTTATCTAAAGGACAATCTTCTCGCCGTGGTTTTTCATCATTTCCCTAAAATATGTCATGAAATAATGAATACATACCTATACATTGTTGACAACTTTTCAACTCACATTCCCTTGACCATCCCCTTGGGTTTTCTTTTTGGCAGATTTCACATAGTCTGAAAATCTAGAACATTGTCTACATTGCTCATTGTCTAGTGGCGAGGGACGACGTGACATATCATATGCAATTACTCATAATAATTTTTAAAAATAATGAAAATACTAGTGGCTTCTAGAAATTCATACCAAATTGAAGTATTTGATTTGAAGTTAGTACCAAATATGTCAAAATTTGCTCGTGCTTTTTTTGACTTTTAATAATAAATAAACTGCCACAAATTATTTATTTAAAAAAAAAACTTGTTCAACTGAATATAATATAAACTGCTAGCTTTACCAATAATTATTAATTGGCTTAACACACATACTGGTTGTGGTTGGATGAATTTATTACACATGCCATTCGATAGATGATGGCTGCTAACCAACCTCATCATAGCATCATAGGCAATAGGAAAGAGGAATAGATATACCATAAGCAATTAAAACTTTTTGACCTGTGTTTACTTTTTTAATTTACGACGAAATCGAATGTTCAAGATAATGAATATTCTTCAACAACAAAATCCTCAACAGCCACTTATGCAACAACAAATACAACAGCCCCAACAACAACAACAGCAGCAGCAGCAACAACAACCCTTGGATAATATATCTAAAATAAAATCTTTAATTGGGCCTCTACGAGAATCTCTTTCTGTACGTACCTAAGAATTTTAACTGTCAGATAGATATTTCAATAGGGGATATTTTTTTCAGAATACAATAAAGACTTCTGCACAAACACTGAACCAAAACAGTCAAGTTGATGTTGGCTCACAGTAAGTTTTAGTAAATATTTTTGTATAAAACGAAATAGGTAGTTTTTGGGATTATTTTAGGTTTGTTGTTTTAGGAAAGGTGTAGATGTACAAATTCCTAGATTTGACAAAAACTTGGAAGAGTTTTATTCCATATGTGATCAGATAGAACTGCACTTGGTATGATATTGTTTATTCTATAAAATTTTATTGTGACTAATTGTTAATACTTTCAGAAAACGTCTTTAAAATGTTTGTCCCAGCAAGAAAGCAGTAATAGATACTTAAATCTACCAGTAGCACCAACAAAAAGTGAAAGCTTGGGTCTAAATGACAATACATTAACATATCCTCAATTTCTTGCTACAGCAACTGCTCAAGTTTCTTATACGAAAGAAATTCATGATACTTTGGTGGCTGCTGCTCAAAATATATCACCTTCAGATTGACCAGTCCAAAATTATTATAGTTAAATGGTTTATTAGAATTTGTATGCTTAATTTATAGAATCTCTGGATTGTAAAAACGTCTGTTATGGTTATCATTGTATGTAAGATTCTGGTTGAGTTCTACTTTTATAAGTTTCTAAAAATTATGATTTTCTATGTACTCTAATCACTGTAATTTACATTAAATTATTTTACACTTGGAACTATGAGTTTATATATTTTAACCCTCTATTGTTTGAAGTACTCATCATTTGTACTTTGGTCAACTTACACCACATACTTATTACAAAAATATAAATATTGGAATGGGCTAACTTTTTTTATTAACACTAATTATTTGCAAAAGTTTTCCTTAAAGCTCAATATTAATTTCCCTTCTTGTAAGTGTACAAACAGGGATACAATCCATATATTTTTAACACATTCTCACGACTCATTTTTCAAGTACCTGTTGTGATGAAGGAAATAAAACAGCAATTTTGAAAATTACATTATATTCAAAAAATAGATTCAGTTATAGTAAATGCAAATGATAACATTGGAATGGTAGAATTTTCAAAAAAAGTATAAAATTGAATTGTCAAGTGCAAATAACTGAACATTTGTAAAATCTTTGAGACATTACAACAAATATATAATATATACACACACTTTATTATGGAAAAATTGCACAATAATATAAATAAAAAAAAGAAAATATATTAAAACCGCAAATTGGATAATTTCATGTTAAGGATGGATATTATATACTTAATTTTAAGCCAAGCGAATAGATTGAATAATTTGGAAAACTGCTGATCCACATACTACAAATATGAACAGTGCCAAAAGCCAAGGTCCTACTGTTGGCCCATCTGAGTTGGATTTCTGCAAAAAAAAATTCATAAACATAAACAACTTTAAAAACCAAAATATTTACATATTAACGAAATACTCTAAATCATATTAAAATCATTAAATTACATTTACACGTGTACATTTTTTGTTTACGCGGCTGGCTCCATATGTTTAACAAAATATATTATTGAACTTGCAAGATATTTAATAAATCATAACATAAATTATTTGAAAATATATTACTTCAATCTAAGAAATTTAAAAAGTGTGATAAAGTTAATTTAATTTAATACAATATGGTACGTTATACTTACAGATGTTTTTGGTACATTTCCTCTCAAAGTGACATTTTTCATGGCTTTTTCGTTAGCTAGACGCATTCTTTGTTTGGGTGCCATTTTTATTGTGTATTTATTTGCAAAATTCAAAGAAACAAAAAGAAAATGACGTTTTCTGTTTCACGTCTTTCTCCCAAAGAGAACGATTGTAAAGTGAATTTCTAATCTAGGAAAATAACATCAACATTTAATGACAACCACACGACACCGATTTGGAATGACACATCCGTCTAAAAACGATGACGTTTACGGTTCAAACTTCTGCGTGGCAAGCTGGAGGCAAGTGAACTACTTATCTTGCATATGCATAGATAACTGTCAACTGCTTTCACTCTTAGTATCACACACCATCTCATCAGAGGGCGGGGTCGTCGATTGTACAGAAGAAGTAGTTTTTCGACCTTGTCTATCTCATTATACAACCACAATTTGATATACACTTTTATGTCTCCATAATAATATTGTTTAAACTGTAGCACATAATAATGCCTTCATATTAATTCAGAATTCGAAGCAACGCCGGCATTATTTCTAAAAACATACACATGTCAAAATGACAATCAAGTTCGCTTAAAAATTTTGTCATTTGACTGTTATTTCATCAAATTTTCCAAATGTAAGTGTTTATTTTTCAAGTAAATTTTATGTGATTTCTTTAACCCAAAGCAACTGAATTAAATTAAATGGCTGAGGAGCCTGTTCCACCTCTTTCCGAACTTGATTGGTCGGATTTAACATTTTACCAACACCCACCATGTATGCATAGTTTATGGTATGTATTTACAATAGTAAATTTAGTATGGGATCCTGTAAAGGATGCAATAAATAATTTGCTAGAAATGATGGGACTTGGAGAAGGCGGTGGTGGCAGTGGCGGTGATGACGGCGGCGGTGGAGGCGAGGGTGAAGGAGAAGGAGAAGAAGGAGAAGGTGAAGGAGAGGCTGAAGAAGAACCTGCTTAAGAAAGTTGAAATGGATGTGGAGTTTACAATTAATTCATAAATAAAATTATTGTTTTGTATTTAATTATGAATTCGATCTGTATCATTCACATACATGGAAATATATTTGTCCACTTTTTGTACCACCGCAAAATTGACCATATGCCAAATCATTCACTAACCAAACTTTATAAATCTTGCGTACTGTTTCGGTCAATAATTACCTATAAAACGTTCCACAATCACTCTGTATATTTAAATCATCGATTAAACCAAAATTATTTGTTAAAACTCGTATTCACATCTATGGTATTCATAACAAAATCGAACAACTTTAAAACAAACGAATAACGACCGTATATGTCATGACATAATTTAGAACCAATCAAAGCCTGCCTTTTAGCTGCACCCGAAGCCAGACCGAAGCCATTTTAAAAAACCATTTTTACGAATTTTTACATTGTGTTGGTGTGTTTAACAGTGATTACGCATATTTTTGATGTGTTATTCAGGTAATTAATATTTTATATTGATCCTATTTTGAATGCGTTATTAGTTTTATTAAATTATGTGGTACTGTCTCTATTATAAAATACTAAGAATTTTACATTGGTATATGAGAATAAGGGATTATGAGTATTTAGAATTTGTCTATCTATTATATAAAAGTATAATAATTCATAGTTGGTTATTAGGTATTTGAATAACCTCGTTGATGTACGATATTTTTAAACCATCTCGGAATTTTTATCGTAAAAAAAACATTATAGGTAAATGCTTTTTCGTTACTTGATGGTATTTTTTATGCCTATATACGCTTATAGGAAAGTGTAGATAGAATTCATGTAGATATACCTAATTAGATCGACAAATATATATATAAAATTGGACTTAAAAGACTCGTGTTTTTGATAAGTATTTGCAAGTAGTAGCTTTGTAAATAGTAAGCTAAGATACTATAATGTCTAGTTTACAAAAGTAGCTGGTATAAGTATACCATGCCAATTTGGATAGTGGCCATCCTAAAAACATTGTGTTGCTTCTGTAATATCTTTATTAACTCATATTCATCATAAGAAATCGAGAAAACCCTTTCATTTTACTTTACATTTATTAAAATCAGAGCGACAGGTCAATCCAGTGCTGCTATAGCAGTCAGTAAACAAGAAATAACTTGGTTTGATAGTAGTTATTTTTGTTTGGTTAATGTTATGTATGTTTATACTTTTTCGACTTGGACAAAAGATGTCGTTGTCCATCATAAACATATTTTTTTCTACATAAAACAATATTAAATTTATTATTTTTTTACAGATTTCATCGCTTGTCTCGGTCCTTAAAACGCGGTTTGCCAAAAGGTAGGTGGTTGTTGTGACGAATAACAAAAATAGAATTTGAAAAGAGATTTAAAACAGTTTTTAAAAGTTTCTAGTTAATTTTTCGATTTAATAATTATATTTTCTATTTCTGTTGTTCAAAAGTATGCCTGAAATGTTTTTGCTATTCACAATTTTTCGTATACTTATGATATTTTTATAAAGAAATGTAATATTGGAAACACCCCGGCAAGAGGAAATTTTTATGAGGATTTTGTTTGTGTTTCTTGTGTTTCAGGTTGTGTTTTTCAGCGAAGCATCATTTTGTGAGCAAATCGGTTAATATTTAGTAGTAGAGTAGTAAAGACAATTTAATATTTTTGAATTTCAATAGAGTTATCAAAACAAAACAAAAATAGACAATTCTTATCTTAACTTTAGGTATAACTTGAAAGGTTTTTTTAAAATTCATTTTAATCATCTACTTATATATTATTTTGAATATTAGTTAGAAACTGAGTAAACATATATTTTAAATTAAAATTATTTTGTTTGAAATAACAAAACAGTCTCACAGAAATTTTTAGGTAAATGGAATGTTGCAGCTAGCTCAAAAGTGAAAATTTGGGCATAGAATTGGACAGGACAGAATTTAAGGGTGTTTCCAATTTAAGCAATTTTAATAATGTACCTTATTAATTTACTTTTTTGTGGTTACATATATTTTAAAATTTATGTGTGTGTTTGAAATAGAATATATCTGATCACATATTTTTCCTTTGGGTACAATAAGGACTTGAAGTTTTTGAAAATCTTTGTTTTTTCAACTCAATCACATTAAATTTATTTTAATATTTTTAATATCTCTTAACTTGCTTAGAAAGTTTAATATTTAACTAAAGACACTTTTTGTGCCCAGATTACTTGGACTACTCGCTAAGTTTTGTGGTACTTTGGTTATCAAGTTTTTTTTTTTCAAAATTAGACTGTTAATAAACATTCATTTTTTTGATTATGAAATTCCCTTTCTTTTCAAGTAATTATTGGGGTTGTACATTCCACTTTCGATTCTAGTTTTTAAATGCTTAATTCTAACTATTCTAAACTTTAAAATATTTTTGATTCTCGTACTTTTCCCAATTAGAATTTTGAAAAAATCCTTGTAACTTTGTATTTACTTAAAAGAGTGTTTGGGTAATATATATGGTAAGATTTTCACGGACTATAAGGACTGTTGGGTTACGCTCATCTAGATGTGTATATTTATACAGTACCCTAAAATGTAATCTATTTTAAATGAGACAAGCAACCGGTTTTTATAGATAGTTGAGTTACTCTATAAAAAACAAGGTGAACACAGGTACTGGCTCGAAGTTGCTCTAACGTAGTGGACTTAGAGGCTGTATCATAAGGAAATTTATGTGATGTATACTTGTAAGGTCTGTGGTAAATGTGGTGGCAACCGCCGGTCGGTATATGGAAATGGTTCGATTATGTATTTCGGTTTAGGGCTTTTAAAAAGTGATGGATAATGGAAAGAATGGTGCAGTTCAAACGGTATTGGGATGGAGTTCAAGTAGAAGTTGAAGTTCAAATGTAAGTGCTTTAGTTTTAAGTTTTAATTTACTTTTAAAATATTTTCTTGTTCTTTAAAATAACGTTGTAGCTGAATTCTCAAAGCATCGGGGGCCAATAATTCTAGCAACTTTTGACAAGTCACCATTTCATACTGTTCATACTCAGTCACAAGACTCACAAGTTATGTCAAATGTCAGTTATATTTATTTTTGTTGATACTCGTTTAATTGTGTATGTCCACTTTCCATTAGATTTTGTTGAATACGTTGATGTGTTAATATTTAAAACTGTGGATTTTGCTTTTTTCCTTTATGTTCGTTGACACGCAGTTCTTCTTTCGCTTTGTTCAGTGGGACAAGAACCTATTATAATAAAAGAGAAGAATTTGACATTTGTTGTCAGTTGATGTTGATATATTCTTGTTTACTTTACAATTCTTGGTCTGATTGTCTGGCACAACATTTTGTTTGTTTTAAATGGTTATAATCCGTGAAATATTTTAAATAAAAATGGATGTATCCAAAAAGTTATCTTCTCTACAAGAAATATCAAAAACCCAACTCTCTAGAATCTTAAATGTAGTTTCAAACAAGAAATTTTTGATAATAGAACCAACACTAATTAGACCATTAGAAAAAGTTTGTGGAGTTAGATGGTTAAAGTACGTATTTATTCATTAATTTTCCTCATAAAAAATGTATAATTTGTAGGGGAAATAACGTGGAAAAAATATTCAAGCTGGAGTCTGTAAGCCCCGATTCTGAAGGAACTACTATATTTTATTTGATATATTCAGATACAAAAATCTTCAAACAAGTAGTGGATCAAATAAGATCTCAGGTTATCAACATTGAAAACCCAGTTAAAGATAAATTTCATATTATCGTTGTGCCATCTTACAGTTGTTCATTTGAAAATGAATTAGAAGAATTGGGTTTATTATATAGTTTTATAAGGTTACACAAGTTTCAGTGGATGCCTCTTTATTTAGATTCAGGTTTACTTAGTTTAGAAATACCAGATTTATATAGTTCGTTATTTGTATATCAGAATTTAACATACCTGCCGGTATTATCAAAATGTCTGTGGCAGCTCAGCTTCATTGTTGGAAAACCTAGATTTATTGTAACTCTTGGTCAGTATTCAAAGTCATTGTTATTGCAATTTGACCAATACTGTGAGGATAAGGGAGAAACTGATAGGATGGAATCTGATTTTGGAGCGTTCATAATAATGGATAGAAATATTGATTACACAAGTGCGCTACTAACACCAGGGACTTACACTGGTTTATTAAGTGAAGTGTATACAGTTAGCTCTGGTATTTGTGAAAAAAAGCATGAGGAAATACAAAAATTGGATGAAAAATGCAATCCTTTACCAGAAAAGCAACCAATTAATTTTAGCTTAGATAGTAATCAAGATACGATATACTGTGATATAAAAAATAGGTATTTCACTGAAGTCACTTCAGTTTTGAGTAATTTGACAAAAGAGTTGAAGACAGAAAAAATGAATTCAAAAGAAATGGCATTAGATGAAATAAAACATTACATACAAACTCAACTACAAGCAACAAAATCCAAAAAGAAGTACATAACAAACCATTTACTGGCAGCTGAAAGTATAATAAATACATTAGGACATAGATATGAAAATCAAAAGTTGATAGAACAAAATATTGTGAGGAATACTGAAAGAAGCTTAAATTTAACCTACCTAGAGGAACTTTTAAACACCGAAAACGATAAATATTTAACCCTGCGACTGTTTTGCTTATTATCAATTTTTCAGCCACTAAGTGAAAGTGAAATAAGACTGTTTTGGCTCAAATTTTTACATCAGTTCGGCTTCAACTATGGTTTCGCTTTTTACAATTTAATCTCCACCGGTTTTATCCCAGAACCCGTACAAAGTACTAGTACATTGAATTTACAAGGAAAATTAAAAATTCCAAAATTCACTTCGAGCAATTCCCATTTAAAAGCGAAAAATATGAAACAAATTCCCGTTGATCCTACAAAAGTGAATTTAAAGTATCCCACATGTGCTAGTTACGTTTACGCTGGATGTTACATACCTTTAATAACCCAAATAGCCGGAATGATACTCAATTCAGTTCCCAGAGATGAAATTAAAGCTAAATTGGAAGTTTTCGGACCACTGTCAATCAGAGGTGATACTAGTAACGAGGGATATCCTTTACAAACAAGAGTTCTACTCGTTTATATTTTAGGAGGAGTTACTTATGCGGAAATTGCTGCTTGTAATTTATTAGAAAGTTTAACTGGTGCACGAATTTATATTTTGAGTGATAAAGTGATTTCTGGGAATGATTTAATGAAAGGTATTTTAGATTATCCCAAATGATTAAGCTTAAGGATTACATTACATTTGGGAAGCTTGTTATAATAGATGGTACCCTTTTCCCTAAGATTTGATTATCCCCTGTACTTGAACACCTTTGGAAGGAGATTACGAGAAGAAGGAAGCTAAACTAAACACTCTGGATGATGTAAGACGGAATTTAATTCAAATTTTGGAGGAACAAGACCAGTTGGTTAAATTTTGTTTTTAAAAGTCACTTGTCAATAAAAACATGTTCTGATATAGAGTTTTTTTTTTCTATTAACAAGATATGAAATTTGGGAGGGAAGTAGGGACGTTTTAAATTTATGGAAAAAAACATAAAAAGACATTCAGAAAATATAACAACTTTATTAATCATAAAAAGTATATATCCTACTGTGATATTAACATAGTGTTATTATATTCTTACTTTTAATCAGGCAAGAACAATTACCATTCTTTTTTTTATAAATAAATTAAACGATATAAATAAAAGGTACCTAAAAAAAATTATATACACAACTATCAGAAATATATAGTAAATTACAAATAATACCATTTCGTAAATGAGGAAATATCTCGAGAGAAGCCTTTAGTAATGTATACAGGATGTCTACAACAATATTAGAATTTCGCAGTGATTAGAATGCCACAAAAAAATTTACATTTTATAGATAAACTGGGTGTTTTTTTGCTGTAAATTTGTAGAAAAATGTTAATTTTTCTGTGGGTTAACCTTGACTTTTTTTTAGAAATTAGTACCATACATATAATTATTCACTGGGCAGTTGAAAAAAAAACTGGGATATTATACAGGGTTTCCCACGACGAGTTTAAACTATCTGTATATGGCAAAATACTTATAGTAAAATCCTGAAAATTTCTACGTTCAAGTTTTCGGATACGATCTTTTTAATTAAAAAACTTTCAAACTGGCAGACTTCCGGTTCAACCGGAAGTCGACTGCAACTTTGTTATTTTGAATAGAACACCCTGTATATTAGTACATTTTTGAAATCTACGTAAAATTTTAGTATACTTTTGTCTGAAAACTTTTTTCGAAAAATTCATATTTTTTTAGTAATAAATTTTTTTGTAAAAAATTTGACCGTTGCAGACCATTGTAAATTATTTTTTTAAGAGGATACCCTTAAAGATATGAAAATGGTTTATGTTCGGTTGCTTTTAGCAAGGTCAGACGTATTTAAATCTAAGTTGAAAAATTTTTCATTCGATACAGGGTGTGTATAGAAAGTGTTCAAAGTTTAACTTCATAAATATTAAATTTCTTCATTTTCTTAAATAGAAACACCCGGTTTTTTCCATTTTAATGCATCAAGGGGTAAAAAATAGGCAAATTCATGTATATTTTTCTATACCTAAACCTTACCGTTATCCAAAAATTGAATGTTCTCTGTAAATTTTGAGAGATGCAGGTGTGGTCTAAATTTTATTTTGACCCGTTGATACAAGCACTAAGAAATAAAAAAGATTATGTAAATTTGCTTTTAATACATGGTAAATATGGAAAAGTTGGTACAAGAACATATGTGCTTTATTTGCATCTCTAAAAATTTACAGAAAACATTCAATATCTGGGTAACGGTAAGGTTTAGGTATAGGAAAGTATACTTGAATATGCCTTATTTTTTACCCCTGGATGCATTAAAATGGAAAAAACCGAGTAGTTCTATTTAAAAAGATAAAAAAAATTTGATATTTATGAAGTTAAACTTTGAACACTTTCTATACACACTCTGTATAGAATGAAAAATTTTTCAACATAGATTCAAATAGGTCTGACCTTGCTAAAAGCAACCGAACACAAACCATTTCCATATCTTCAAGGGTATCCTCTTAAAAAAATAATTTGTAAGGGTCTGCAACCGCCAAATATTTCACAAAAAAATTAATAACTCAAAAAATATGCATTTTTCGAATAAAGTAATCAGACAGAAGTATTCTAAAATTTTACGTTGATTTTAAAAATGCATCAATTTATAGGGTGTTCCATTTAAAATAACAAAGTTACAGTCGACTGTCCGGTAGAACCGGAAGTCTGCCATCTTGATGAAAGTATTTTAGTTAAAAACATCGCATCCAAAAACCCAAACTTGTGAATTTTCATCATTTTACTATAAATATTTTGCCATATACAGATAGTTTTAACTCGTCGTGGGACACCCTGTATTTGTTTTAAAAGTTTTAATTTTACATTATACACAGTGGAAAAAATTTGATATACATTAATCCTTTATGAAAATTTAACCGTACGTCAATGGTTACCTACCCAAAAAATGTACAGCTCGCACATGTCGGTGACGATGGTGACGCCAATTTTAAGTTTGTCCCTTCTAAAAATCGCTCAACCCAAGCTTTCATTAAAAAAAAACAATTATCGAGTTAACGGTTATTGTGGGACATTCTGTAACAATTTTTTCTTAACAGCACCGAAAAAAAAACCATTTGGAATCCAATCAATGCATTATATACAGTGAACATTTTTTTGATTTAAGTTAATCCCTTATGAAAATTTAATCGTACGTCCATGGTTACCTACCCAAAAAGAGTGCAGCTCGCACATGTCGGTGACGATGGTGACGCCAAATTAAGTTTGTCCCTAATAAAAATCGCTGAACTGAAGATTTCATTGAAAAAAAAAAAACAATTATCGAGTTAACGTTCATTGTGCGACATTCTGTAACAATTTTTTTTAGCAGCATGAAAAAAAAACAATTTGGAACCCAATTATTCGCTCAAACGTAATTTTGTTCAAATTAATTTTTATGCTATTTTTATCACAATTCCAAATTACTTCCAACGGCTGACCCATCCTGTATAAAATTTCGTGACATTCTTAATAGAGGATATCGAAGATGGAATTTCAATTTTTTTGATCCATGTTTTTGTCCAGTGTTACATAATCAAAACTTGCGGAAAATAAATAAAAATAAAATAAAAGTTCATTAAATTGTATACCAAAAATATTTAAAAATAACAAAAAATACACAAATTTTTTAATAAAAAAAATGTATATGAAGTAAAAAAGTGTATATTTAAAAATGACGTGAAAATTAATAAAAAAAAATATAAAATTAGTACGATTCAAAGTAGATACGATGAGGGGGGTTTTAGACAGGAGATACTTTTTCGAAAATCTGAGGAAAAAACGTTGCAATTTACTCTTATTTTCCCCAGATATAGGGAAAAACGTTGCAATTTACTCT
>CAJUYG010000357.1:123553-143296 GCA_910591675.1 Galerucella calmariensis | reverse complement strand
TTCTAGAGTATCTGGAGCTTTAAAATGTCCTACAATATCTGACAAGTTTGGAATGTTCTAGAGTATTTGGAGCTTTAAAATGTTTCACAATAACTGTGAAGTTTAAAATGTTCTAGAGTATCTGGAGCTTTAAAATGTTCTACAATATCTGGGAATCTTAAAATATTCTAGCTGAGAAGTTTAAAATGTTCTAGAATATCTGAGAATTTAAAATGTTCTAGAATATCTGGAGGTTTGAAATGTTCTAGAATATCTGTTAAGTTTAAAATGTTCTAGACTATCTGGGAAGTTTAAAATGTTCTAAGAAAGATTTGAATGTTCTTGATTAATATAGAACGCTTTAAATAAAATAAATCCATCAAATCTCACTAATATATTGCAAAATAGTACAAGTAATATAAGAGAACAAACTGTATTGAATGTTCTAAAATGTACCTTGGCATCGTAACAAAGTTTTGCAACATTCTGGAACATTTTAAAACTTTGTAAAATGTTCTAGAGATTTAAGAATAAATTTTAATGTTACAGATCCATCTAAAATGTACATTGAACCTGAAAAATGTACATTTTAGTGAATATTTGGGACATTACAGTGTGTTCACAACAAGAATGTTGAAGCAATTAAATTTACCTTTAGCAGTGGTGACAGCAGTCCAGATGTCTTTAAGCAGCGTCGCCAATTTCACCGTTTTGTTAAGTTCGGGATCATCTTCAGCTTGTGCTAATCTTCTAGTTTTCATATTCCTCGGTTTCTGGAGAGCGTTCAATTGATTTATAAACGTGCTGGTATCAGTTGGCGTAGCCGTTTGGGGTCGCGATACTCCCGAAGCCGTACTCAGCGATCTATCACGTACTTTTCTTACCTAAAACAAACAAAAATTGTATTAAAAATTCCAAAATTTTGTACAATTTGTACCAACCTTTGTTAAATTCCTCAACAAAAAGCAATGATGTTCTAAAATGAAGCATTTCTGTTGATGACTGACCGGTTTCACTTGAAGAAGCGGCAACAATTGCGAGGCCAGAGTCGGTTTTTCCAATTCCTTATTGTTCCCGTTGCTCGCTTTCTTTTTCGCCTCGTTTTTCCTCGGTCTACCCACCCTACCAGGATTCTTTTTATCGGCCATCGATTGTTCCGGTAGCTGTCGAACTCTTTGGGTTTTACCTCCGATTACACCGCGACACAATTCGCTGCCGCATTTGCACTCCTGTCCCTCTGCCGGATTGAACAACGAAAAATTATAATCGTAAGTGAGTTCTTCACCGCCCTCGATGTCTCTAAGCGAAAATAGTGCCATTCTAAACTGTCCGTTGACCGACCATTTTTGCATTTCGCAATTCGGCGCGCAAGAATGATTCACGAATCTTCCGTCTCCTCCCATTCGGTGACCGTCGATAACCAAACCGCCGTCTAAATGTAAACAATAGTGATGGGTGTCGTTGGTGTAGATCGTACCCATGCGCTCTTTAAATTCTTGGTCCGATACAACTTCTCCGACGTATTCCAGGATAAATTCCCCGGGTTTGATCGGGAGCTTCGTTCTAACGCCCCAACCTGAAAAAAATTGCGTTTTACACTTTCTGTCATTTTAAAAACGATTCTACGGCGTACCTTTTGCTTCTGTCATGAATTTTTCTAGACCCGGTGCACCGTCGTGCCGTTGGATCCTTTGATTGAGACATCTATGAGCAGCTGGACATTCCGAGTAGACCAATCGATTGATGCAGTCATCTCCGCAGTTACTGGAAGGTTTACAATTACAGGATTGTGGTTCGCAGGTTCCTGTAGTGTTTTTAACGTTATATACGTTAGTCCTGATTTTCCTGGAAGAAAAAGAAGAAATTACACTACAATATTTTCGAAAAGGGGACAATGGAATATCGAAATATACTTACTTGTAGTTCCAAGACGGTACTACGTCTCTGCCGGGTAGTAGAGAGTGCGTATGTTGCCACCAGATGTCGAAAGGTAGTTGAAAGGGGATTTTTCTGCACCTAAGAAACCTGCCGCAGTGATAAGGAGGCGGTAAAAGTCCGTAAGGATGTTCGGCTTTGTTGTAAACCAAATTCCTGGATGTTTTATTCGAACTATCGGTACGTTTTTGTCGAATAGTTTCGCTGAAATATAAAACGGTTCATTAGAATTACTGGTAGGTTTCGAATAATTAGTCTTTACTTTTTATAAAGTTTGGCTACGCCGGCTTATACAATAATTATGTACATAATATGCTTTGTTTCGACCGGGAGTCGATAACCTAACATGGTTAATGCCTGTTGTATTTAAAGAAATAAAGGGTGGTTCTCGAAGACTCAAAAGTGTTTTAATACAGTCCATTATCAACAAATATCATTTGGTCCTTCAAGCCGGATTAAGATTATTATTAAGATTACAGTAAATAGACTGGAAAGCAGGGCCTCCTATAACAGCAAATCTCAACTGGTACACTGACGGCTCTAAAACAGACTCTGGAGTAGGAGCTGGAATATATGGGGTACAAGAGAAAATCACGATCTCTCGATAACATCAAATCTGGTGTGGGAGTGTCGCAAGGCCCTCAACAGGGCGGATGTAATTTGGGCGCTAAAAGTTTAATGCACTTTTTATAACATGTAAACTAGGCGCCAAGACCGAAGGGTCATTTTAATCCTATGTGTATTTTGGGCGCTAACCGACTGAAGTACCGAGGCCCAAACCCGGTTATTCAAACTAAAAAAAAAAACAACAACAAGAAAACCCAGTCCCAAACCCGGTTGATCAAAGTGTAACTATGTATAAAAATATCAGAAAATAAGAAATAGAAAACTATGGGGTTTTTCCAAATATTGGTGGTTAAATTATTAAGATCAGAGTTATTTTACGACTCGAATTACCTACACTTCTTAGCGCCGAAAATACATGTCGGATTATCTACTCTTCTTGGTCAGACAGGTAAAGAAGGAGGTTAGCGCCAAAATTACACCCGCCGCCCAACAGACTAGGTAGTCATGATAGAGTGACCCTAGCCTGGGTACCAGGCAAACAAGGAATAAAAGGCCGATGAATTAGCCAAGCAGGAAGCAACGGAGATCATGATAGGGCCAGAACCTTCCTGTGTAATTGCTAAATGCCAAAGTAAAGAGAGCATCCACAAATGGATAAACAACCAGGCGTTGCGCTGGTGGTATGAAACCCCAGGACAAAGACACGCAAAATTATTCCTTAAAAGCCCTTCGGCCAAACTATCACACAACTCACTATGTCATAGTCGAGAAACGACAAGGATGATGGTGGGAATTCTGACCGGACATTGTAGGCTGAGTAAACATATGAACACAATTGTTCTGGCAGATGACAGGTTCTGCCAGGAAGAAGACGAAACTCTGTGGGTGCGAAGGTCTAGTATGGGTGCGGTTTCACTTATTCACGAGAAGAAAACCCGATGGCAGAGAGCTACGCAATTGAGGCGGTAACCAGGCTAATAAAAAGAATAAAGCTAGATATCGATCTCTAAATATGGGGAGGACCACAATAGATCTGCAAAGATCGCAGTGGGATACGACAAAGACACACTCCAATTCTAATCTACAGTAAATATAAAACTTACTCGTCTTCTTTGAAATAATCGGAAAACAATCCGGCAGCCAGATACTTTTTCCTCCATCTCAAACTCTTCCTTCCCTTTTTCTCATCACCGGACATCGAAGCTCTGTCTTCCTTCAATCTTCGTTCGATCAACGGTTCTATGCTACTGGCCGGCGACAAATCTCTCAGCTTTCTCTTCGGATAGTTGTTTTCGAATAATTTTTCTTTGCTTCTTTTCCGTTCTTCTAATCGAGATCGTAGACGTTCTATGCTCGATTCGAGTGATAATTCGAGATCGTTGTCCGGATCGTCCGGTTTGAATTTACATCGATCGCTGCTTCTAGTTTCCACCGACGATGGAGAAAAGTCTCTTTGACGCAGCGTCATCCGTTCGGATTTGGTGTCTTCGTCGAATTCGGTGCGTTCGTCCAGCGGTAGACTTTCGCACTCGCTCATCAATTCCCATCGTGAAGGATCGTCTAATTTCACCTTTTCCGGTGAGGTTTCGGTTCGTTGTACGAACTTGATATATTCTTCGCCTTCTTTGGGTACTCGATCGCATGTGTTTGGTTGAGATTCTAATATTGGGGAAGGTTCAACTGTTGGTTTCTTCTTTTTCTTTTTTACTGTAGGAAATCCTGTTCTATTTATAGCTCTTCTTTTTCGAACTTTCTTTTTAGCCGATTCCGGGGATAGTTTCGTACTTTGATCGTTGACTGGTTGTTCTTTTTTAACTTCTTCTATTTTTTCTATCAATTTTTTGTTATCTACTATCGTTGAGGTTTTTGAGATGAGATTCCTTTTGGCTTTCAATTCGGTTATAAAAGATTCTATGCTTATTTTCGGTTTGTCTTCTTCTTCGACCATCGGTTCTAATTTGATAACAGTCTCTAATTTCTCAACGGAATTCGCCATTTCCAAACGATGTCGTTTCTTAGGAGTCGTGGTTATGGAATTTGTTTTCTTTTCGGTACCGTTCGTCGAAGGGGAAAAGCGGTTTATGCAAGCTTCTATCGCTTCTTTAATGTGACTATCCAGCTTTGTACCGGTATCTTTTTTAACTTCTTTACTTCCCGTCTTTATTGCTTCTTTCACAGCCAATTTGGACGCTTCTTTTAAAACATTCTTCGAATTTTCTTTAACTTCGTATTCGTTATTGTTAATATGTTGCATTTTTGGTGATGCAACTGACGGTGATTTTTGAGATTCACTTCTTGGAGTTGTACTACCAGATTTAGGTTTATCTATTTTACTCTTCGTTTTAACATCTTCCACTTCTACTTTAACTTCTTCTGTATCAGTTTTACTGTCTAAAATATGGTAGTGTCGTTTTTTTAGTGGTAAACGTTGTTCGTTGGAATTATTAACTTTGTTATCGGTGGTGCTGACGTTCTGCTTCTTTTTCTTCTTTTCCGTATGCTCGGTGGTTTTTCTTTTTTTAGTTACTTTCTTCAAGGTCTTTATTATTTGTTCCGGTACGTTTTCTTTTGGTTGTTTTGTAGCTATAGCGCAATGCTTGATAAAATCTGCTATTAATTTGTCAATTTCTATGTTTATTTTCGGATCTGTAGTTGTAACTGGTTTGAATACTTTGAATTTGTACTTTTTATGTTTTTTATGTTTGCTATGCATCAGTTTTGGTACTTTAAGAGTTTGGTACCGATTCCTTTTATCTATTTTATTTTTGGTACCAAGCACCGGTCTACTTCTAGTTCTTCCTTTCGACATTTTTTGTTGAATTTCCATAGATTTATCTGAGCTAGATGTAGCTCTATGTTTTGGCGGTCTACCTGGACCTTTTCTAACCGTCGGAGGTCTTCCGGCTTTTCTTTTTGACGGGTACAACACTCTCTCGGCATTACCGTACATTACCCTGTCGAATCTATTAGACGTCACGGGGTTTTTACTCACTTCCTTCAACAATTCTTTTGATTTTCCGTTACCAGGTACTTGTTTCGAATTATTGTTAGTTCTAGTCACAGCTTTTTCGTTTCTAACCGTTTTTTCCACTCTTTTGCTATTCTCCTTCGTAGGCACAGGTTTTTGTTTAATACTAGGAGATAAGCTAGGTTCTGGACTTGAAACATGATCCGGGCTATTTTGAATACCAGAATCAGGAGAAACATTAGGATTGGTACAATATTCTTGAGCTTTTTCCGGTTCTTTGTCGGATTTTTTCGGTCTACCTCGTCTTCTTTTCGCACTTTCCACATCTTGCTTAGCACTTTGAGTGTCCGAGGTTGTAGTGGAAATTGCCGGTTTCACTGCTTCACTCACAGTCGGTAATGGAGGACAAGGAGCGTTAAGCAGCTGCGTCTGCACTACAAACTGCTGTAACAGACTGTTGGCGTACAAACTACTAGGGTTCGGCGGCGCGTGCGATTCTCCTTCACTGGAACTTTCAGTCGTCCGCTGTATGAGAGCGTTAACTGCTTGTTGAGGTAGTTCCATGTCCGATCCAGACATGTCTCCTGTAGCTGGTGAGTTTTTGTCGCTGCGGTTGCATTCGAAATCGAAAGCGTCGATTTCTTGTTGGTCCGGTAGGATGGCTGCTAGATCTTCTTGTCGAATTTCTTGGAGACTACAAGAAGCCAACATTGCGCTATCGGCATCTGAGTCATCTGAATCGGAGCTGGAATATGTTGAGCCTCGGGAGAGCGGAAGTGATGCCATCTGTAATAAAAAAATATGTATTAAATATTTGAATTATACAAATAAACCAATTATAAGCCTTGAATACACTATGGCGTTTTATTAATAGGCTAGATTCTTTGACTGTTCACGGTTTACGTGTAAGATAAGTGAGGTTAGGAAATAAAAATTTGGTGGTGAAATATTTAGTACTATTCTCTTCTGTAAGCACTGGAAAAACTCAATATAGTGGAGGAAGAATAATGTAGATTTTGTGGCATGGAAGAAGAAACCTCCATCCACATACTTTCCAACTGCACAGCACTCCAGAATCCTAGAGCACAGCACCTGGGAGATTACTGGATAGAAGAGGAACATTTACCCAAGTTGAAGCCTGTAAATATCCTAAAATTCCTCCGGGAAATAGGACTAAAGGAGCTACTAGTTTCTGAGAAGTAGAAGTAAGGGGGCACAATAGATCTTTTTCATTTTGTAAGCAATTTTTAAAATAAATGCATGTCATTTAGTTTATAGAAAAGTGTAACTGTTTATATATGAATGTGTACTTATATTAAGATATCATAGATGTCGCTAGGACACTGTTAAAATTTCTCTTTTTCTCATTCTATTTTATTTTGAAACAAAAATACTTCAATCAATCAATTTTTTCAACAAAATCTTAATTCAAAACATCTTAACGGATGTATATATATTGACTTGTGACAGCTGACGTTTGTATAGTAAATATTGAGGCACCTTGTTAATCATAATTTTCAAAATCTTCGATTCCATAACGACCAAAATCACCGAAAAATTACAGTTGTCATCACCTTCAGCAACAAAACGCACATTTATACACTTTTACACAAAAAACAACTAGTCACTACTACTGATTTTTTATTTAAATTAAATTATGCTTTCTACGAGTACAAATTTTGAAAGCGTACGCGTCATGAACGTATATTATAATGTCGTGTTTGTTGCATCTAGTGCCCCTTGGTTGAAATGTGTACGAAGGGTTCGAAATTTGGTTAGAATGCCGTCCCGCCAACGGTCGCAAACAGTATTAATCGATAAGAAGCAGGACTGGCTTTTGAAATAACTTCCGCATTCCAAAATTGTAATAATTAGTTATGACATCAGGAAAAAATGATAACAATTTCCATCAAGTCTAAAAAAAATATATGATTACTTTAAGAAACAAGATTTTTTTCTGTAATTGACAATATGGTTTTTAAAAAAAACGTTCGACTTTTAAAAATGGAGAATACACAAAAATTGTTTCCATAGTAACTTAAATTTGAAACAAAAAAATAAAAACTCAAATTTATTCAGCATCTTATATAGTCAAATGCAATCTTATCATGCGGGTCATACGATTCAACAAATATATACTCACAGTTTTTGTTTTCTTTTATTGCCTTTAATCATAACTTCCAAATAAAATACGTAAGATGAATAAGACAGACTTATGCAATTTTGACGGGAGAAAAAAGGATATGTGTTTAGCGATTCTAAAAAGTCTTTCACCAGCGAAGTTTTTATTTAAATGTCAGTTATGTCAATTTGACAATTCAAAGTGACAATATGAATAATAAGAAGCAATGTTCCGGTATTTTGCGTCCTCAAGCAAAAAAAAATGGTACTTAATCTGATAGATTATTTCGAGAATGAATGAAAAAGTGGAAATTCGTCAACCCGTGTTCAGGAAACATCAACCATGATTATTTTCTCCGGGTATATTTGTAATCTCACATTTTGGTAACCCCTGTGTCCTCTGATTTTATACGATCAATCACCTCCTGAATTCCTGAACACCCTCTATAATTTTTTAGCGCATCTAAAAAGGTAGCGATTCAATGATTCCGGTAAAAATGTCCTTGAGCCTGACCTGATATGCGATTGTTAAGAACGGTGTGTCATACTGTAGGGTAGTTATGCAACCGGTTAAACAGGTGGATATTGTGGCGCGCACATGGCCTGTTCTATTATAATGGAAGTTAAAACAAAACAAGCATTTATAGTACTTTCAATTTCAATTAAAAATTTATGTCGTAAATCTATATTTGTTATCGATTAAATTTGTCAATTGAAAACATGGAAATGTATATCAAGGTGCAAGTTTTAAAAATTGCAAATTTTATGAATAGTCTGTTTGTAATGTGTTGGCACACCTTAATTTATTTCTACGAAAATATCTGTAAACAAAATTCAACTCATAAACGAAAACTATTTACACCTTGCTCTGTAGGGTTGCACCTGGTATCAACAGAAGTTAAGTATTCCCGCGTTTTTTACGCGGCGTTGCCAAGCGAACTATTTTTACTTAACCACACAGAATTTGCAATTCAACATTTACGAATATTTTATGCTAACAAGTTTAGTGCTACAAACGTTACATATGACTATAAATAATGTACACACAACACTTTTATCTCGTGTTTCACACAAAATTATTTAAACATTAAAAGTAATAATATATATTAATATGTATATCTGACAACGGTGTTTCCTTTGAAACACTCTCGACGTTTCTCCCCTACGTAAACACACCGTGATACACAATACAGTATGTCTCGTTTTTATTATTAGTACTTCCACCAGCGGTGATTCAGCAACATTTTAGACAACACTATAATTAATTATATTATCGTTAAACCTGACGAAGCAATACTTCTAATTACTTTAAAAGGTACATAGGGGTATAATTAAAATCAAAACTTGATAATTGAGATGAAATAGCGTTACTTAGACACTGATAAAGGTTAGCATTTAAAATTAACCCACTCATAAGGCTAGTGTTGTTCAGTCTTCTCATTATACTCCTCATACATTTAATTACAATCAAATAAAGAAGATGGGCAGCTGGTCTGGAAGAATATTACTTTGCAGAGGTTCTGTATAGAAAAAACGAAACGTTGTAAAATTCGGGGTGAAGGAGAAGTCAAAAGATAACTAAAATTAGAAGAATTTGATTCTATGCCTTGACCAAACTCATCAATTTATACAGATACATGCAATAAGAAATGGGATTTAAGTGACCTCCAAAAATACCACGATCAAATTTGATTTTTTTCCTGAAGGGTGTACATTCTAATTTCTCTACAAATTTATTTTGAAATGTGTTGGGCTTGAACAGTACTTTGATACTCTGACTGTTATTAGGTCTGTTCTCACAAGCATCACAGACAGTCTTTGACAATCCGGATTCGGCGCAAAGACCCTAAATCGTTCTCCCGAGAACACTTTAGCGTCTTTGCGCCGAATCCGGATTGTCAAAGACTGTCTGTAATGCTTGTGAGAACAGACCTGTTTACTGAATGTCTATTGTCTGACGCTAATTAAGAACCGCCCACCATTGAGACTACGGAGTGGTGGGAATTGTACGATATGTTGTAGGTGTCCAAATGACTGATTGTAATAATCGTGTTTTTAATCTCTTGAAGCTTGATATTGGTCGACTGGTTCAAAAGCAGTTCTGATACAATGCTTAAAAGCCCTATGTTCCATCTTTCATTGCATGTATCTGTATATTAATTGGCTTGTATACATGAAACAAATTAAAATATCAATGAAAAGAAGAAAATGAATATATGGGAAGCATATATAGAGAAATGTGAATCAATAAGGACCAGTTAGGGGGGCAAAAGGGGTCATCTACAGCTAATGGCGTTCATTAACGATATTATGAGGGGTGGGATCGGTTCCTTTGCGTACACAATAAGTTATATCAGACAAAATTATTAAATAGTATCTGTTAGAGAAGATCTGACCATTGGAAAGATCTAGTAGGGCTTATACAATCTCTTCTGGGTGACTACAACCTGTTTTGTATCAAATGAATGCATAAGTTGAAGTAAAACTGCGTAAAAGAGTTTCAACAGGAATCCTGACGGTACATTGTCGCCTGAATGGGCACCTGAAAAAGCGGAGAAAGAAGAATGCAGATTTTGTGGCATATGGAAGAAGAAACCCCTCATCCACATACTTTCCAACTGCACAGCACTTCAGAATCCTAGAGCACAGCACCTGGGAGATTACTGGATAGAAGAGGAACATTTACCTAAGTTGAAGCTTGCAGACATCCTAAAATTCCTTCGGGAAATAGGACTAAAGGAACTAGTAATTTCTGAGACTCTCCTCAGAAACTAAGTAGAAGTAAGGGAGCACAATAGATCTTTTAATACATACATACATCTGTCAGTGGCGGATCGTGATCTTTTTAAAAGAAGGGGCTGGGCATAAAACTTTTATGTAAATATATACTCTATTCAGCTACTTCAGTGACAAAATTTTGTTCGTTTTTTCTTTTTACACGGCAACTATGTTGAGCAACACGTGTTTAGTATTGAGATGTTGTAGAATTAAGCCTCAGGACACTGTTGTCAGATTTAAAAATAACTACTGTAACCGGGGAAATAATTGTTTTATAATTTTGCTGAGATATGGTGATAGGAAGTTCAAATTACTAAATTTTCTTTTACAAAAAAAGTATTTTATAATATTTCTCAAATTCCTACATCGAAATTGACGATATCAATGTTAAAAAACCACAAAATTGATAAAAAGAATGTTATATGACGTATATTTTGTTTTCGACAATCTGAATTTAAACCTCAACATGTTTTTTCATTGATAGGAATATGTAATATACATGAATGAAAAGTAATAATAATTTAAATAGAAATTTCATTTTAAAGGATATTTATTTTGCAAATTAACTTTTGCATTTTGGTCCGCACTGTAATAATTTGAATCAATATGTGATGCCAAGGGGAATCCCATAAATTTGGAAGAAGGGAGGTGTCTCTCCCAAAGTATTATTCTTTAAAAAAAATGTTATTTATAATAAAAAACTGCTAATAATGTGTTACTTGAAAGACGCACTGTATAACAACGTTAAAGAATACTGAGGAGTAAAGTGGACTTACCTAATTTTATACGAAAACATTGGCAATGAATTAATGGTACAAATTCCATAGTTTAAACAAATTTCAACATTAAAAAACCCCACGGAAAACACTACTATCCACAACACGCAGATTTAGACAAGTTTCTTGTACATAACACCTCGAAATAACATTCTTTTTTGCAACGTTTTACAATAAACAGAGACATGTCGAACACATGGCACCGAATTCAAACTATATAGAGCAGCATTTTAGGAGACATGACGCAACTTAACAAACAAAAAAAAGTAAAAATTTCTCTACATGATGCCAGATGACAATCTGTTGGAAGTGAATAGGTTCTTGGAAGAAAAAGATACGTGCGATATACCCGACTTCGAGGGTTAGAAAGAAATAGAAGAATTTTTGGGAAAGTCGTAAATTTCAAGAACAAATAGCGATTTTGTTAAGAAGCCCGGGGCTCTTTAAAAAAGGTATGTACCAGTGTAATGTCCGTGGATAAAGTTAGGGCCATTGTCAGGGTGCATTTAGACAGGGGCGTACCTGAAGATTTTTATAACATGAACAGAAGAGTTAATGGCAAAACGTCAGCCTCTAGGTGGAGATTCAGAAGTTTTGCATCACCCTAAATCTCCGAAAAAAAAAATGTGTTCATTATAAATGGATCAGAGATTAATCAAATAATTAGTTTCAATAAAAAAAAAACGTGAATATTTGTCAAAAATTTTTATTATCCAAGAATAAACTTGCTTAAACATAAAAAGTATTCTTAGAAACTAAATAAATTAAATACAAATTGATTCTTTTTAAAGAAAAGGTTAAGTGAGAACCTGCATGAGAACTTTTAATAAAGAGTATTTCCACCTCTAGAATTTATGCAAGCTTGAAGTCGCCTGCCCATGCTGTTTACCAAATTATTGATATTCTGTTGAGGAATATTTCGCCATTTTTCTTGGGCCGCATGAACAAGCTTTTGTACACTCCTGGGTGGATTTCTGCGTGCTGCCACTGCCCTAGCAAGCATGTTCTATGGGATTCAGTCAGGAGATAGGGCAGGCCAGTTGAAACGATTGATCCCTTCAGTTTCAAGATACTCATTTACAGCTCTGGTCCGATGAGGTCGGGCGTTATCGTCTATAAAAACGAAGGAATTGCCAACAGCTGCGCGCCATAGTCTCACGTGAGGATGTAGAATCTCTCTGACCTATCACCAGTCATCGTTCCCTCCACATGAATTAAATCTGTGCGATCATTTAACATGATACCAGCCCAAATCATAGCACTTCCTCCTATGAAGGGCGGCACGGTGCGAGCATGGGCAAGCTGAGCAGCTCTCGTTGGATCCCGCCACACACGAATTCGATGGCTATCTTGTACCAAACAAATCCTTGTCTCGTCGGAAAAAAACACCGAATTCCAAAATTCTTCAGGCAAGTCCGCGTGTTCTTGTGCCCACTGTAGTCAGCGAACTCTGTGCTCAGGTTGTAGTCTGGGCACTCTTATTGGTCGGCGACACCTCAAACCTGTCGCAAGTATTCGTCTTCGTAATGTTGAGATCGATACTTGAACTCCCAACGCATGTCTTATATCTCTTTGGAGTGCTGGTATTGCCATGGTCGGGTTTCTTCGGATAGTTGAGTGGATATAGCGGTTCTGCCGCTGATTAGTAACACGCCTTCTACCGCTTCTAGGTCTATCACGAAGAGAATTGGTCTGGAGATACCGGTTCCATACACGAGATACATCACTTTGCCAAACGCCAACTCTGTTTGCCACGAACCTTTCAGAATGACCTTCTTCAATTAAAGCCACTATTCTTGCACGGTCAATCTCACTTATGACTTGACGATTCATGTTTGCACTTAAAATCGTAAAAATCAAATGCCTTGAATGTTAAAATGATCGCACTAAAAATGTTATCTTACAAAAAAAAAACTGTAAACATCTGTATATTGCAAAAAATATGGAACATATTGAAATGGTAAACATTGATAAACAAGCCAACAAAAAATTGTTAGCGCAAAAAAATTCCTTCGCATCCGAAGAAGGTGATGCAAAACTTTTGAATCTATGGTAGTTTTGACAGGTCGTATCTTGCGATATAAATATGTATTTTGATAATTAGAGCAAAAGAAAATATTTAATTGAGTGTTCTATAAATTCTGAATAGGGTTGATAAATAAATTTGTATTTTCCAGTAGCAAAAATTGTGAAAAAATCCAGCACGACACTGCATATTTATGCGAGTAGTACTGCATGCTGTTTGCTGCTGCTAACTTTTTACTGTAATGAAATAATCAATTCAGATTTTGATTGAAAGTGTATAGAATTGGATAAAAATTGATTACTGTCATAATAAATAAGTAATTATGCAACCGACAATCTTATAAAGACAAATACTTTCGAATGGAATAATGAGGTAATAAAAAAAAGTATGCAATCCAATTGAATGTCAATATTTTCTACATCTAAACAAATCAAACGTTAGATACCTTTTTCGAAAATAAAATGTTAAATTATTACGAAATTTATAATCGCATTTACTTGATCTTTACTTTGTATGACCGAGTTAAGTATAGTATTTAAATTTGGCCGGAATATTCCACCAAAAATTAATAATCGATTTTTTTTGTTCAAGATTTTATCAATAAAAAGTTATTATGTGTGAAATATAGAAAAGTGATAAATTATTCACAAAAATAAATAAAAAGGGGTGTGTAAATTCAAAATCTTTAGGAAGGTGATTTTTTCCGAGATCACTGGGAGTGTTCAAATTTTTTTTTATATTTCACTAATGGACCACCCTGTATACATAAACATTATTTTAAATTGTTTGATTTTATATACCCTTAACATATACCTATCAAATAAATATGTAAGCTATGCACAATAAGAGTTATACAGAGTTCGTCAATAGTCCGGGACCCGACAAATATCGAAGAAAGTATGAATTTTATGAAAAATCTTTTTATACCACAAATTTTACTATTAATATTTTGAAATATACAGGGTGTTCCAATAAAGTGTGGCGTATCAAAGTTATACTTTTTCTTATGGAACACCCTATATTTTATTGCATTTTCTGATTCACCCTAAAAAATATAATACTCCTTCACAATGGTTCCCTATACCTAAATACAGAGGGTTTCGAGTTATGCTGACTTTTTTAAAAATGTGAACATTTCGAAAAAAATTAATAACTCATTGACATAACAGATTCTAGCAAATTTTATTTCACATCTAAATAGTTGGACATTCGTTGAATGTATTTCACGATTAAGTACTAAATATCTCTTTACAGGGTGTTCAGAATTTTCAGTTTCATTATTAGATCATTCAATGCGCAGTATCAGGCTTATTTAAATAATTCATCATAATCAAAAAAATGTCGTCTTTCGAATGGTACAAGGGTGTCCTATACTTAGGTATTAGACTTTTCGTGCAATTTACAATTTTCTTAAATTTTATGCAAAATCGATTTTAAAACATTTGCAATTCTCTCTAAATTTCAAGCTAATGATCTTGGCATAGTTGTTGTAAGAAACTAAATAGATCACGTTTCAAGCCTCCAGAAAATATATAGTTTTGATATATAGCCACCCTCACAGAAAAATCACTATCCACTTAGACATTTTATGAAATGGTTGCCGGACCCAGTATACATGTTGATGTATCTGTTACTTGGTGTTACACCTAAATATAAAATTTCACATACAACAAATTTTTTTCATATTTCTTGGTGGAATTTTTTAGGACTACAAAGAATAATAAAAATTTTCAACTGCAGCCACATAGGTTTGTTTCTAACCAATTATGTAAAATTATTGCGTCGACTTTATATGTCGGTATATAATTGTTTTAATAAATTAAATTACAACCTTTTATGGACCTTTACACAGCAATACGTTAACGTAATATATTTCATCTATCGATTTTAACCAATGCTCGCTTATTTAAATTTCAAACGAAATGTGTGAATATGCTGATTCAATTCCACAGCAATTATATACAGGATGAAACAGAAAAAAAAAAGATAAATAACTCAAAGCGTAAATAAATAAACCCCCCATAAAATTTTTATTGTACGCCCGTGGTAGACAAAATCATAAGTGTACCATAAAATTTTTAAACGGGGTCCATTTATTTGTAAAAATTTCCTTATATCATAGACGTGCGATAAAATTTTTAAAAGGGGTTATTTTATTAGTAAAAATTTCTTTTATACACTCAATTGATCAAATCAAGACATACTTTCATGATTGGAATATCAAATCTATGCATTCACCTCACGATTCATATAAAAGATACACAAAAATCGCTTGTTCGGCGACTTTTCTTTTTCTTACCCCATCATCTAACGACCCTTCTCGGTCTTCGTTATAACCCTAAACGTTGATGAATGATGTATAGTAGCTTTATGAATTATTTATGAAGTTTTCAGCGTCCATCAGGCGCTTGCATGTGGCGCCTTAAGGGACATTATGGACAATTCTAGATTAGGTAAAGTTACAATAAAAAAAAGTTGAAAGGAAAAACCACCCGATATAAACTTCAACACGGAAAGGGGTTTCTTATTCTTATTTTATGTTTCAACTGTTCAGATCATTATCATATGACACTAGTTTAGAAAAATTGAATATAGAAAAAAATAGTGGGGGACATAGGCGAGCGCAGACTTTTTTATTAAGGGGGCCAAATATAAAATTGAAATCTTTCGATGAAAAAAACAAAGAGCCGTGCTCGCCGAAACATTGCTTTTGCATATTGCCCCCCTTCAATTTCTCGAAATTTATTTTAAGAATAAAAAACTGCTTCTTCGTATCATTGAGAGAACGTTAAAATTAAAAAAATTATAAAATGTTTTTAATATATTGATATTTTGAGGAATTGGGGTGGACCGATTAGGGTGAGCCATGGCCCACCCTGCCCTCCTGTAGGCACTCCTATGGTGGGGAATCAAACTCATTTATATCCTACTTACGTCTAAAATAATTTCCAACTGTATATAGTTGATAGATTTTAGCAAAAACCTTCTGATATACAACTCTCTTTATCAAATACCCCCGTACGGTGTAAGACACCCTTAACTAAAGCTATTCTTACGCTGGAAGATTTAACGCGAAAAAAAAAGGACGATTTTTCGAGCAGCTAAATGACTGGAACGAACTGCCGCCATTTTTCAATTCGTCGGTCGTTTGTTTATGCGAAATTATATTATTATCCGCAATGTGTTACCGAGATCGTAGTGTGCTACGGTCGTTCTCGTTAAAGTCAAGGCCAACTACTTACATTGTTGTCTCAACTGAACGAGAATCTCGGGTACAGATATATATCGGTCGGTGGTCAATTGCACCAATTTAATTTTTTTTTCATATATATAATACCACGAGAATGAAAATTTTGTCGGCAAAATTTTTCGATTGTCATGAAAGTTTGTTGCTTGGCAATTTTGCGAATGACATTTTTGGATTAAAGGTCATGAGCAAAATTACCTAAAAGCAACAAACTTTAATATGACAAGAGAAAAATGTTACCTTACAAAATTTTTAATTGAGTGGTAGGTATTCGACATGACTATTTCACGAGAGAAAAACTAAAAAATCATATGTTTAAACGTTTTATTTATTGCAAACTTCAATTATACAAAGCCAAAAAAATAATAACATTATGAAAAAAAAATTACTTATTTATGTAAAAAGTACAATTATTATAATTGTACGTTGTAGCATTATTTTGGGGATTGTTTTGCATCATAACCTGTGATGAATTTGAGTTAGAAACTGAGGATTCCTTATCTTCATTTTTATTTTCTCGAAGGTTCTCTATAAGTTGGAAATGGTGTTTTTCATTTAATTGTAAATATGGTTTCAAAGAATGGGCAGAAGAATGTCCTGTAAGCTTAATTACTTCTTGTTCACCAACTCCTTCTTTTGCTAATGCAGATATTGCAGAAGCTCTATGTGAATGATTGGTTATTTTTATTTTTTTGTGTCTATACCAATTGATTCTGCCGATATTTTCGTCCACTTTGAAATTGTATTAATTCCCAATGGTGAATTTTTGTACCATATTCCTTTCACCCAATTTGGATGTACTGTTAAAAATAATCTTGTTGTTGTTAGATAAGGATTAGATTCTCTTTTTTTAATAATTTTTAAAAATAAACGAACGGGACACAAATTGTTGTTAGTATTATTTCTTACCAGCCACTTACTGCCAGATAAAGCTTTTGATCCTCCTTGTGTCGTTTTGGAAAAGATTGGATTATATTTTACCCTGCTAGTAAAATTACCTTTATTATCATATTCTTTTTTAAAGTATTTAATATCACAATTAGCGGCTTCATTTCCACGCCATGCTAATTCGAACGAACATAAATGAAAAAACTTTTTTTGTAACCCATCAGGATTATCTTCAGAATAGCTTTCTACCATTTCCATTAATTCTTCTTTGGTAAACGCGTTAGAACTTCTTTTTCTGGTTTCAGGTTCAGCCTTAAGCTTTTTACGTTTTGTATCCCTGGCCAATCTAGCAAATTTATAGGTAATATCTTTAAATGGATCAATTTTGATGTTAAATTCTAGAAAATATTTTTCCTGAACCATTTGAGCAGTCGTATTCCAAAGTGTTTTCACACTAGCTTCAGCATAATCAGTTCCATCTCTTTTTTTCATGTTAAAACCATAATCTTCAAGAATTTTTGCTATAACTTGTTCAGAAGTTTCCTTTTCTAACGTATAATTACGTGCGTCCAGAAACATTCTAAACTGTTCCCACGCAGAATTTTTTGTCTTCATTGTATTTCGCGGTATACTTTGCTTAATTGTACTCTCTATTTCATTTATTGAATTATTTCCAAATCTTGTATTATTCATGTTAATAATACTTATTTAAATTTTTGAAACAGTTTTAATAATTTTTAGACAGTTAAATGAATAAATAAACAACTTAGTTTCCTTAGAAACCACCAACAAAGATTTTATATTGAATTTTATCACAGAGTGATAGAATTTTATACACATACTTATAGATTTGATATATTAAACATCAAAAAATTGCCGCGACAAAACAAAAAATTGCCAGTTGAAAACCTTCAAATTTTGTCAGTTATCAATTTACTCTAGTGAAATAGTCAATACTAAACTTTGCTTATTTAATAAAATTAAGTTATTTCAAGTAGTGGGGTTTTATCATTCCTTTCTAAAATCAGTAGCCTTTTTTCTTAGGCACTTCCGTATGTGGAGTCCGTTTCATTAGAGAACGGACGACTGATAGTGATGAAATGTGCGCAAACAATATGGCCGACTGTCGGGCAGTGGCATAGGTGTTGGGGTAAGAGACTAATACCAACAATAAAGGGTTCTGGCACAATGCTGTTAACTATTCAGCTATTGGTTGCTAGATGTCACAATGCATGTAAAGAAGCTTTTCGTTCTCTAATGAAACGGACTGTAACTTTTGCTAGTTAGCATCTCTATTACCTGCCTGCAAGCGTTCTGAGATTTCTTCACTTTTTTTAGTTTGCTTCGTTTAACAAAGGTTATGATTAAATAAATTTTTTTTAAAACGGATTATTTATTTTCGCACTCGTGCAATTCGCCAACACCAGTTGAAGTAGTCGAAGCACTCGGACCATTGCTCTCGTATTATCCCGCCTTAATTAATTATTGCAAATCGGAGAGAAATTTTTTTCATTTTCAATTTAATTCCTCTCGTTCAGTCACTCAAGAAGTCAAACGGATGTGGGGTAATTTATTGATTTTTTTGCGGAGTGTTATTTTTTTTTACCAACTTTTAACTAGTTTTATTTTTTATTTTGATAGTTATAACCGCTCGGAAACCGCGTTTCTATATTTATTGTAATTTATTTAAATTTATTCGTTATGTGTTCGTCTGCGCCTCTAATAGTTAGTAATTATATTATTAATAATATAAGGAGCTAATGTTACGTATTTAAGTATCACTAGACATTTATATTTCGTTGTATTTTTAAAGATAATAATGAAATTCCATATAAAATTGTCCCCTTATTTATTACGTTTATTTTGGGCGACTGAGAAAAGTCAAGAATTTCAAATTAACTTTATATAAAAATGCCCCCTTTCTTATTTTCCTAATTTGTAGAATATATCATTTTATAAAAAATTGTCCCTTTTCATATTTTCCTTTGTTCCTAGTGTTGAAGGAAAAACTACTGGAAAACGTCGAGAATTACAAATTTATTTTATGGACAATTACCCCCTTTTCTAAAATTTAACAAATTTGTAGAAAAAATTGTCAAAATTTCAAATTTTATTTTATAGAAAATTGTCCCCTTTTCTAAAATTCGCTAATTTTGGAAAAAAATTACTGGAAAACGTCGAGAATTTCAAATATATTTCATAGACAATTGCCCCCTTTTCTAACATTTAACAATTTTGGAGAAAAAATTGTCAAAATTTCAAATTTTATTTTATAGAAAAATGCCCCTTTTTCTAAAATTCACGAATTTTGGAGAAAAAATTACTGGAAAACGTTGAGAATTTCAAATTTATTCTTTAGACAATTGCTCCCTTTTCTAAAATTTACCAATTTTGGAGAAAAAATTACTGGAAATTGTCGAGAATTTCAAATTTATTTTATACAATTGCCCCCTTTTCT
>CAJUYG010000357.1:76156-114164 GCA_910591675.1 Galerucella calmariensis | reverse complement strand
ATGTAAATTTAGTTCACTTTTTGTTAAAATTAATTTTTGGTGGAAAAGAATCAAGAGTTCAAAATAATAATTATCTAAAAAGTGTATTATCCTTAAAATGTTAGATAATTTAATGGGACATCCCGTAAATAATAATTATATAAAAAATGTACTACACTGTTTTTCAAGAAGGATTTAAAAACCCGTTCCTTAAAATGTGAGATAATTAAATGGGACATCCCGTATACCATACATCATTTGTAAACAACCAAAACCTTTCTAAAACAAACCTAATTAAATTAAAATATATAGTCACGTGATATTCCCACCTTAATTTATAATAAAATCATCTACTCTACCCTAATAGGGCTAGATTGGTCGCTGGTAGTAAAATTACCGAAAATTAACACCCCTCTTTACTCAATTATCTACCCCGTATCTACAGTAAAACTAATAATAAAATTGGAAACACCCCAGTTGAAGTGTCATTCGTTCCACGAAATCAACCCTCTACAAAACACAGGTTTTGAAATGGTCAAGACTAGAATTGAAAGGGATGATAAAGACGTTTTACAAAAAGATTAACCCCTTGTAAAAATTTCATTGCACACCCATGGTAGATGAAAATTTTTGCTAATAAAGTGATCGTTTCAAGAATTTTAATAGTTTTTAATAAACAAATTGGGACCCCTTTAAAATATTTAACGTACGCCCAAGACAAAGAAATTTTTACCGACAAATTTATCCCTTTTACACCCCTATTGAACGTCCATGTCAAATGACAAATTCAAGATCAACCACACAACAAAGAGTATTATTTGTATTAATGTAAATATACAGAGTAGCTCAATAAAGTTATAAATATTACCATTTATTTGACATTTGACATATGTCTATCTCAAACTAACCAAATATTTTTTATTGAAAACAGCGTTAAAAGTAGCATTCTACAGTAAAAGAAAATATTTCTTTAAATTTCTTATTTGTAGTAGAACAGAATGAGGTTTATTTTAGAGCCTTTAGAGGAGAGTTACATTTTAAGAATTTATACCCCCCCTTTTTTTTCACCTCGAGCATTGTGAATTTTAAGCGAACGACAAAATTTTCTCTCAAAATGACGAGCCACAAATTGAATTTAAATTCGATATAAGCCGGCTCAAGGCTTCACATTAAATTGAACATTTGAAAACTCAATTTGCTATAAAAAAGTTTCTCCACAAATAATAACACACAAATTATTTTTACATATTTAGCTAATGATATAGATTCTTCACACCAGTAAATAATGAAAAAGAATTCACTCTCGTTAGCCAATCACATTCTATTATTATCAGAATTCACGCTAAAATGAATTAAAATTAATAAATCAAATCGTCTCTTTTAAAACGTCAAATACCTAAGAACGCAAATCGCTTCTGACAGCGCGTCGTTTGAAACGTCAAAATATTTTTTCTACACCCACATGTATATTATCCATTTCCTGCACAGTTTAGAGAATGAAAATGTAGGCCATATCGGTTAACTGAACGTATATGATTTCATATACATCCTAGAACGTATATGAAAACCACCAATCAGCATTCGCGTTTAGTACTCGTCACTCATCTTTTTTTCAATTTAAAGAAACGTCAAAATAACTTGTCAAAAGAAGTCTCTCCCAGAAAGCACTGGATCAAGAATATTTGTTTATAAAAATAAACTTGAATGAAATAAACTTTATAAATTAATAACAAATACTAAAAACAGAATAAAATGGGTATTTAAGGGCCTACCGATTGACGTTAGTTCTTATGACAGTATGTACTACTTCTGAGGTTCGCCGATAATAAGTCTCGGTAGCCGAGTGGTCAACACACCAGACTCTCATGCGGTAGACCCGGGTTCAATTCCGAATAAAGATATTTTTTTTCAATTGTTAATTTTATTTTAAAATAATTATTCTGCTCAATATTGATAACTACAACAGGCAGACGCTTGAAATATTTAGCAGAATATTCATTCTTATAAATAAAGATACTGTACCCTTCGTACGGTAGTCCGACGGGCAACATCTATTTATAACAGCATCGCATATTTAAAAAGGGAAACCTTAATGTTATAAAAATTGTACATTTAAGAACTGTACATATATCACAAAAAATAAGTGAAAACAAAATTGAATTGGTACTATTATGAATGAAATTGTTGAAAATTTTCAATTTCAAGTGATATTTATTTTACAGTTTATTCAAATGTTTATTTTCTAGATTTTTTATTGAATGGGTCGTAGAAAAAATATACTGTTCGACTCGTGTGGATTGTCCATATCGCTCTCGAACGATTGAGCACTCCGCCTACAGCGTCGTGCTCAAACTTCGTCCTCGTGCGATATGGCCATCATATCCACACTAGTTGCGCAAACTACTATATATAATCATAATTTTACGTATTATATAATTAAAAAAATGGACAACAGTAGCAATAGTGAAGATTCAAAATCTTCTATTAAAAATACATAGTTTCATAAATTAATATGCTCTATAGCCTAGTGATAAAAATGGTTGACTCTGGCGCGGACGATCAGGGTTCGATCCTCATTGGAAGTTTTTTTTCTAGTCGTGGAGAAAGTATAGTCTTTTACTTGTGTAGAATGGCTATTATTCACTTGGATGATTCCAAAACTCACTCGTTGCGCTCGCTCGTTTTGGAAACTTCGTCCGCGTGAATAATAGCCATAATTCTGCACTCGTTGAAGAATATACTATTCTCTGAAGATGGGAAGAGGTTTCAACAGTTGAATTGGAAAATATAAATGGTAATTTTTAAATTTTTGGATAAGAATCAAGAGTTTAAAAAATAATTATTACCTAGAAAACTTTACAACACTGTAATAATACAAGAAATATTTAAATAAACACTTACCTTTCTTGTTCGTCTAGGTCTCTGCTTCACTTTTGCACTGCTAGCTTTAGCCCCACCAGATGCTGCAACCTCCTTTTTAACAACCTTTCCCATTTCCTCCTTTTTCTTATCAGCAACTTTAGCTCTTGTTCTAAGCGGTAATCTCCTCGTCTCCTTAACATTCCTAGTATTGTCTTTAACAGGCGATGCAGCTTTAGTTTCAATCTTAACTTCGACCTTTTTATTTTTATCACTTTTTTCAGATTCACTCTCTGAATCGCTTGTTGGAGCACTGTCGGAGCTCGAAGATGTCGATTTTGTAGCTTTTGATTGTTCATTTTGTTTTGTCATTGTTTTATCACCAGTATCGCTTTGTTTACGGATGGTTAAACAAAGCCCTACTTGTGAGCTGGTGACTGAAAATTCTGGACTAGGACTGCTGTGTCCGCTATGAGATGATGATTCTTGGCTTGATGTGGAACTGTCTTCTGAATCTGAAGAGTCTGATTGGCTACCGGATTGAGAAGCATCAGTTGAATTCTGTAAATAATAGAGTTTTAAAAATATTGAAATAATAATTTATTATTCAACTTACACTAGAATCAGCTTCTGAATCACTTTCCGAATCACTATTATCATTATTCTGTACAGCAGCTGCAGTTGCTTTTGGAGGTTCTACACAAAGAGCAGCAATATCCACTGTACTTGGCAAATCTGTCTCTTCAGACTCTTCAGCAGGTTGATGGACAACTGATGACCATCCAGGAAATAATTCTGTACTTGTCCCATCATTTGTAGCCATTTTAAATCTCCTGAAATTTAAATATCAATAAATTCAATTGAACATTTGTGCCAATTTCCAAAGTTAATGGAAGAGTTAAGGCAGTTTAAGAAGAGATATAGTAAAAGAATAAATATTGAAACACCTAAAAACATTCATTGACATCTTGGATTATTTACATTGTTTTCTGGGTTATTACAGCAGTGCATCGTCAAGATCTTAGTGTTTCACATAAAAAGCATAAGCAAATCAAGATAATCAAAAGTAAAATTAATTATAAGCAACATGAAATGATTCATGATTGTTATAAGGAGCCAGAAGATGTTTAGCATTGTTATACATCCTTCGATGAACCTGAATAACCTTTAGTTCAAATATGTAAAAATAAGCAAGAGTAAAAGGTTAACCACATGATACACACTACTACTTTACTTTTGTCTTGGTTAACCCCTTATTTTGTTATACTATCCACCAGTCTTAGAGGTCATGCACATACCAACATATTGATATACCTAATAGGTGTATGGCCACGCATCCTGGATGGTCAATTATTAAAACTCTCATGCGATGCAATGGCTCAGTGTTGGGACACTGGTGACTCCTCCAAATATGTATCGCCAGAAGTAGGGCTCTTTGCTCAATATAATTGTCTCTATCTATGTGTGGAATAATGTAACAGATTTATAGTTCTTATAAACATGAACGGGTGAAATATATTAATATTTAATAGTGATTTATTTTTGTTGAAGTTATTATGCAATCAATTTTCAACAGTTTCAGTTACGAAATTTAAATGATCAATAGTTGGCGCCAAAAGAAAACAAAATACAACAAATGCTACGCCATATCACTCTGTCCCCATTTTTAATACATCGTTATTTATCAATTTCACTATTATTCAACTTACTTTCAGGTATATAGACGCATTATTAATTAATTTTAAAACAAACATACGGCTAATTTTTGTTAAAAAAGTCGGTTTCCATGTTTTCATTTCCAGTAATAAACAAGATGGCCACCAGCTGATATTTAAAACACATTTTTATCAATAACTACAATACCCGGCGATTTCACAACAAACTTGACATTATCACACATTCTTGCACTTTTAAATATATATAAAAACCAGAAACAACACTATTTTTTTGAAATTTTTTTCAACTTTTAATCTAGATGTCAAAATTGCGCAACAGCGTCAAGATTTCTTGAAGAAAAACCTGACAGTAATGCAGTTTGACCAACCTACCAAATCTGACATAACGGTACTTTCTCTAAATTATAAAAAATCCCTCATACCTAATTGGATACATTAATTGAATTAAACTGAAGATGTTTTCTTTCAGCCTAACATTATTCGTTTAAAAATCAAAATAAATTTACAATATTGAAATTAATTGAACAAATACAATAAAGAAGTTCCAAATTTCTTTATTGGTGGCAGCACGCAGCAGGCAATAATTTTAAGCTTTCTACAAATTTCTGGATATTGGGCTGCGCTGCTTACTCTATTTACATCTAGAGGTCGCGATGCATATAAAAGTAATGCAATCTGCAAAATAGTAGTTCGTATTTTTGATCCAAATTTAAGCTTCTTCTATATACCGCTAGATGTCAGACACTGATATAAAATACTCAATATTGATTAAAAATTAGTTTTTATTAATGATTATTAAAAACTTCTTGCAATAGATGGCAGAGTATGTAAAATAGATAACTTTATCGGAACTTCCTTTTTAAAAGCATTACTTCATTTTAATTTATAAATATGATGTACAAGAAGTTAATTTTGACCTTTTGCTTATACCAAAATATTAGTTTTGTGTTATCAGACGATGTACTAATAAATTTAAGTGAAAATAACACTTTTCCATTTCAACATTTCTGGAAAAGTACTGGATTCTGGTAAGCTTGAATATTGATAATATAAACACTCTATTCTTTAATCTCGACTAACAGAATTGTAATTTTCACATATTTTGTTTATTTTTGGGGATACGAGGTATAGTCACTTTTAAATAGCTTAATGTAAACATACAAGTAGATCTATTTTAGTCCGCCAGATCCAAAGGAAAATGTGGCAGAATACCTACTTAGCAACGAACAACGTATTAATTTGGCACTCATTGGTTCATTACCAAACAAAGGAATAAAATATGTTAGAATACACTGGTTACTGAATTTACTAGAGTCAGAAAGGTAACGCTAAATATTGGAATTTGTAATACACGGTTTGAAATTTTCCACATAATTCTTCTTTGTTTTCCATCTATCCGGATAATATTGTTGCGAGTTCGTTGTTTGCATACATATTCCTCGAATTTCGAATAAAAAAAATCCTATAGATGAAGTTTTTTGTTGTAGAAATGGTAAAAATGAGCTCGTGTACAATTTCACAAATATGGATCTAGTGATGAATGCGTTTTATCAAAGTGGATTGTATCCCGGCTTCGAAATAATGGGATGCAAAAGTAAATTAGTCGATTTTGAAAACAATAAGCGATTTTGGTCAAATATAGTTGAACAAATCGTCAGTAGATATATAGGTATTTGAAAAAAATTATGCTTTAACTTTATTTATGTGCAACTGTTGTGGTGACATTCACTGAGACCTAAAAGATTTATTGTGCCCCCCTTTTAAGGAGAGTCTCAGAAACTAGTAGTTCCTTTAGTCCTATTTCCCGGAGGAATTTTAGGATGTCGCAGGCTAAGAAGTGAGGAGGTGGTTTTTTCTTTCCACCACTATGTAGAGGGGCGAGGTTGAGAATCACTTCCATGGGCATGGCTGCCGTTGGGCATGTTCTCATTGCTCCTGTAATGCATATACAGGCTAGTCTTTGAATTTTGGAGAGGTTTGTGGATGTGCAACTGTTAGTACATGGTAGTATACGGGTTGCCTATAATAAGAACCTTGGCAAAATATTTTTCTTAGTTTGGTTTCTAATATTTATTGGGAATATATTTTAGATATATATGGAAGCTCCGTAAAAAATTGGAGATTTGAATCGTGGAATGAACCAGATTTATTAAATTACAATTGTCTTAATTTCACCGAGTCGGGTAAGTATGTAGACTCCGTTTCACGTAAGACGAACCCACTTGAAGTAGCAGTCATATGCGCAAACTTGTCAAAACCAGCGCCATATTGTAAAATTGTTTTTCCAGATATTTTCACATACAAAAGTCACTGGTATATGTAATGCCAATGGAAAAAAGAGGTGCCTTTTTAAAATAATTAATTAATTTTTCTCTAAATGTCCCTTATTTTTATATTTACAGCTGTGAATTTCCAGCCAATTTCCAGCCACTTGAAATCTGTTAATTCTTAAAATTTCAGAATATCTCGACTACGTCGCAGGATGCAACGAAGGGTTGAAATCCTCTTTTTCTCCTTTGAATGTAACTTATACTTTTGGTGGACCGGCTGGTTTATTAAGAGATAAAAACCATCCTCTATGTTGGGGCATTTTAAAATTTTGCTCTTCCGCTTCGATTGATCTATGTCCTTTGAAGTATATTTCCTTTCATCGAAAAGGTGGGGGCAGTTCTCGTGAAGTTTTAAACCAAACTTTGGAGGTGATAGATCGTATTTTTCAAAAGTTTCCCACTTTGAAGACTCTCCCAGTGTCTAATGAGTGAGTAATATTATTTTATTTAAAAAAGAGGAAGAATTCACGTAAAGACGGACCTGGTTTTGGTACCGCTGCGACGTCAGCTCTTGCTATGATACGATCATCGCTATCCAATTCCACAATATGCAAATTTTCAATCATTAGGTACCGACTACGTATCAATAATCATCAGTCTCAAATTCCGCCCCAATTATATCCGCTACAGGAATATAAATAGGATTCATTTGTAGAAATAGCGACATCTGTAATTGCTTTCGACAGTTTCATGTTTTCTGTAAAGCTCGAATTGCAGCGCTCAGATTTTAGTCCAGTTGGGTTAGCCCAAAAACTATGAAAACATGGATGTGAAAGCAGTAGGCGAGATTTTCGATGGAATCCCTTAAAAATATCAAGGTTAATGATAATCCGTTGCCTCCACCGGTTTTTAGGCTGTGCTAATAGACCTTTTTAACGGAAGACATCTTGTGGTTGCGGCGACCGTTGTCCACCTATAGATTTATATAGGAACTAATAGAAGCTAACTGTAATATTAAATGGAAACTGTAACTTAGGAGTTGGACAGCTGTGCCTAAGCTTACAGCAACGGTATATTTCTTCTCTTTTTTAGGGACTCGTCCAGGGAATAAATACAATTTATACTTTTATTTTTCTGGAAGAAATATAACGTTGCCGTAATCTTAGGTACACCTGTCCAAGCTCCAAGTTACAGTTTCCATTTAATATTACAGTTAGCTTCTATTAGTTCCTATATAAATCTATAGGTGGAGAACGGTCGCCGCAACCACAAGATGTCTTCCGTTAAAAAGGTCTATTGCACAATAACAGTTTATAGCCAAAATAACAGAACATGGGCCTGTTTTTCGCCACATTTTCGAATTTTACTCGAAAATTATTGAGTTTATCGTGCATATTTATGGAAACAAAGTTATAGAGCGTGAAATTTGCTATAAAATTCCGTGGTTCAGAATGTGAAAATTCTCATTCCTGCATCCACAGCGGATGAATAATAAAAAAAATTGAAAAAACAGCTGTTTTTCAGACGCAAAATACTACTGCAATTTATGAAGCAATGTAAATCATTATTTGTCTCATAATACCTTATTTATTCCCGAACTGAATGCAATAAACGCGGTTTCGATATGTTATTTAGTTGCTGAGTGATCTAATTGTTAATAAACATTAGGTGAAAAAAATAGACATTGTTAGAATAAAGACATAGGCCACAAAAACTTGTTTAAACCTACAATAATGTTTTTACACATACTAGAAGGTTACAGCTATCATATGCAATGATTTAATCAATAATTTTTCCGGTTTAACTGACTCAGACGTTAGTTTAAAAAAGTGGTTAAAATTTTACCTTAGGATAAGATAATATAGGTTAAGATATCTGTACGGTTTTTCATTTTAATTAAAATCTGAAAAAACCCACTTGAAGGACTTGGAAAAACACAACTTTTGGCGTTTCGAATGTTCAATTCGGACCATTTAATCCCGAGTTATTGAATCCCAAACTTGATCAACGATTTTAGGCAAACGAACAACAAGATACCGAAAAAAAAATACTGTCATGCATACTTCCCAGATATTTTTCAACACACCTACCTTTCATAGCTTATCAGCAATAAAATCAAATAGAAGAGACTGAAGAGAGAATGTGCGCGGAAAAGGCTCTCGGACAGTGTTGCCAGCAGCTTCTGATTTTTCGTCCTAAATTTTGTTGAATTTCGTAATAGGTTAGGACTTGTTCGTAATAGATTTTTTTTGAAGTTTTCTGTATGTGGTGTCCATACAAACGGTTAACGGAAAACTAAAATAGATGTCGCTAAAGTTGAACATGTTTACTGTTGACATTTTCTTGAAATCAAAATTTCCAAAAGAAATAAAACTTCATCAAGCCTACGATATATGCTAAATAATCCTCAACAACCTACTACAATTTCTCAAAGATGTGCAGCTTTACAGCAAAATTTAATCAAAACTTCCTATATATTTAATCTTATTCTACTTCATATAGCAATGTAATCGTTTTTGTGCAAGTGGCCATAGTAGCCGAGCACATTAATCTTTATTAAAAAAAAAACTTTTATTCCATAGATTCAAGAAAAAAATATACAAAACAACAAAAAAACGAACAGAAATTGTAAAAATAATATCTAATTGAGAAAAACTTTGGAGTCATAAAATCGTTTATAATACTAGTGAAAATAGATTAATGAAAATATTTTGAAAAAAACGTGAAGTTAGGAAGAGATTAAATAGTCGTGACATCATAAGTCATAGAGAAAGATTTGATTTGTCTATGTCAAATGTCAAAAGTCAAACGCCGACTTTCATTACACACTGCCAGTAGTGCCAGTGCAAAGAGCCAAGTAGTAAAGCCAATGCCAACAGCGAGGTAAAGTCAAAATTACAGCGTTTTTTTGTTAAAGTTGCGTTATGACTGAGATTTTTGTTTTGGATTTTTTGTTCTCTAGCCAAAATAATAAAAACGTAATAAATTGCAAAGCGGCGTATTTATAGCAGATTATAATATGTGGCTGGAGATTGAATCGTACCTGCATGTCGGTATTTTCTTTTTCTTTAGCTTGTTGATCGTTTGCCTAGAATCGTTGATCAAGTTTGGGATTCAATAACTTGGGATTAAATGGTCCGAATTCAACGTTCAAAACGCCAAAAGTTGTGTTTTTCCAAGTCCTTTAAGTAGGTTTTTTCAGATTTTAATTAAAATAAAAAACCGCACAGATATCTTAATTGTTACAAAATAAAATTTTAACCAATGTTTTAAACTAACGTCTGAGTCGGTTAAACCGAAAAAATTGTTTATTAAATCATTGCATATGATGGCTGTAACCTTCTAGTATGTGTAATAACATTATTGTAGGTTTAAGCAAGTTTTTGTGGCATATGTCTTCATTCTAACAAAGTCTATTTCTTTTACTTAGGGCCGGATGCACCGTCGCCGTTTAATCGTGATTAACTGTTAATCCAGATTAACCAAACAATTTGGTATGTGCCGTAAAAACATATAAATTTTGACAGGTACATTTTGAATCGTTTCCAGTACTCTTCGAAATGGAAATAGAAGATGACATTGATGTGGTGGACATTGTAGAAATCGGGTTTCCGCGTAGAATTATCATTAGAAATAACTTTAGATAGATTTTAAGACTTCATCACATTTCTCTTTCCTTAGAACTGGCAACGGACCCCCACCCGTAGGGAATGTTTGTTTTCGTTCTTCAGCAACTTGCCTCCTGATTTCTTTTTTCTTGTTTTCATATAACCGCTTCAAAGATTCTGCTTGTCAAAAAACTGATGATGAAGAGTCTTTTTCATGTCCTGCCATGCTTGCAGTTTAAGTCATTTCTTGATAGTTTTCTATTCTATGAGAAGTCTAAGTAGGTTCACCCATAGATAATATAACACTCTGGTTCGCCAACATTCAAGTGATATTTGACAATGTTTGTCCGATTTAAACACGGATCAACTAATCCAACCGAATATTACGACGGTGCATAACCAACTTCTTCAGTTTACCTAATCCCGATTACTTAATCCAGATCAAACTGGTAAACTTTGCATTAATGTTTATTAACAATTAGATTACTCAGCAACTAAATAAGATATTGAAATCGCGTTTGTTTCTGCTCTCACATCCACCTTTAATGCTAACCTGACTGGACTAAGTATTTGGAAGAACGCCAAATTGGTATATGACATTTTGCACTAAATTCTAGCATTTTCCTGATATGTATTGCACTTACAAATATTATACAAACTTTCAATTATTCACGACAATTCAAGCTTGCTACTGACAGCTTGAAAAATACTTGTAAAAACACAGACTGCAATGAACGTAAAAGCAAAAAATTACAAAATATCTACAAGAAAACTCATTAAGTTTATTCTCTTTCTTTTCTATCAATTATTGGCCTTCTTGTATTGCCATTTAATAACTTGATATATTTTATCTAGCGAAGCAGACATAGAGACAAATTGGTCTCTATCTTTAGAATGGAGAGGAGACGTAAGGTACGCCTGTATGGTGGCCAAAGTAATAGCAGATTACTATAAATCAGTAGAAAGGGAGAGAAAATTGAAGATCGAGCTTCTGGGCAATGATAATGGCTTTCTAAATTATCACCCGTTTTATTTTACACAAAGGACATTATTTACAAGGTATGCATAGTTTTGTACAGGATCGTACTGCTTTACTTTTAAAATACTGAGTGCTGTTTTACCTGCAAGACTCGAATACTTATAATTTTGCATTGTTTATACACATTTTTATTACGCTTGTATGCAGGCCACCATGTATGTATGTATGTATTTTGGGGTGACATTCGCTGAGACCTAAAAGATCTATTGTGCCCTTTTACTTCTACTCAGTTTCTTAGGAGAGTCTCAGAAACTAGTAGTTCCTTTCAGGGCCGGAGCTTGAGTTGGAAAGGCCTCGGGGAAAAAGACGATTTGGGGCCCCATATTAAAATCACTTGTTATGATAATATCGTATAAATATTGAGTTAGAACGACAGTTTTCTGTTAAGGGGAATCTATCGGCAGCGATTTGACAAAATATCGAAATATTTTTGGCAAAGAATTTTGAGGTAATGGATGTATTGAAAATTAAGAAAAAAATATATCATGTGGATTAATGTTGAACTTAGAGTTCTCATCGAATAAAAACTTTGAAATGCTAACCAAATTTTGTTGAAAAAAATACGAATCATGAGGTAATTACACATATTAAGCAAAGTTTGAGCCCTTGTAAACAATTAAATATGGATTAAATGGAAAAACTAATTGATAAGAAGTCTAATTTGAAGCTTTATGAATACTATATAAAAATCTCAGAATCCTCAAATTACTTACGACCGTACAATTCCTTCTTGAAATTCGGTTGCTACCACTAAAAAATTGGATAAAAATCCATCTCTCGCTTTTCTATCCTTCTATGACTGACATTGTCTCTCTGCTTCGGTAGTCGCGTGCCGTTCCATTGTTGATACAACGCTCGCCGGTCTCGGCGGTCTCCCAGTTCAGTACTGACGAAGCTTATAGAGTAGTACGTGAACCAAAATCCGCTTGGACCGCTTGGCTAGCTACATGTTGCGGAGCTTTCATATTTCTAATAAAATTTTCGTTATGTGAACTTAAACGTGAGGACGTAGGGAAACAAAAAAATATACAAAGCATAATTGTGCGAGGTCGAATTTGGTAGATGCCCCTTAATGACGATAATTATTGTTCACAACTTGTAGAAACAGTTATTATAATCTGCAGGCAACTACATGTAGAATGTTTGCAAATGCTCTTATAACATTTTGTTACAAACGCAGAAACAAAACTAAACACTTTTTTCTAGATTTTACATAAGATAATTTGTTTATTACCTTATTAAAGTCAATCTTGCGCGCTCTTTGATTTTCGATGGACAGTAGCGCTAAATTACTAAGTCTATTTTGTCCCATTGAGGTACGCAAGTAGTTTGTTTCTAGAACGTCCCCATAACGTTTCTGAAAGCTTAAAATGTCTGTTTTTAGAGGTTTGTGCAACGTTTCTGAAATCTGAAACGTTTGTGGAAACGTTTTTGGAACTGTTGATATCTGTTTGATGAACGATACAGTCAAAACCTTCGTCAATTTTCCTTTGTTTTTCTCGCCTTTTTTGGGCGCCACTTTGATGAGTTCGCTTCATTTTTGGACTGAGTGTTTCATTGCACTTATGAAAAAACTCGTGTGACTCGTGTAACCTCACCAGAGCTATACGCAGCTATACGTAATCTGTAACTACGCAGTTACTACGGTACGAAGCTGCGAATGAAACACACGTCTTTATAACGAGACACATCACTACGCGCACGCCTACCAGATATGAACCAATGACGCGGGAAATTTGAAATCTCTTTTTACATAAAGTCAAACTAAAAACTCTGAGTCAACTAATATGTTTCAATATTTTTTTTCAAGTTTGTTTTTGTATAAATTTTTTAAATATGTCCAGAAAGGGCATATTTTTCCCTTTTTATTCTCTGCCAGGGGCCACTAAAGTCAGGGGCCCCCCCTATTGTAGATCCGGCCCTGGCTCCTTTAGTCCTATTACCCGGAGGAGTTTTAGGATGTCTGGAGGCTTCAACTTAGGTAAATGTTCCTCTTCTATCCAGTAATCTCCCAGGTGCTGTGCTCTAGGATTCTGAAGTGCTGTGCAGTTGGAAATTATGTGGATGAAGGTTTATTCTTCCTTGCCACAAAATGTGCATTCTTCTCCCTCCACTATTTTAAGCTTTTTCAGGTGCCCATTCAAGCGACAATATCCCGTTAGGATCCCTGTTAAAACTCTTAGCGCAGTTTTACTTTGACTTATGCATTCATTTGATCTCAACAGGTTGTAGTCACCCAGAAGAGTCTTTGATTGTATAAGCCCTACTAGATCTTTCCAATGGTCAGATCTTCTCTTTTTCTCGGCTTTACCTATTTCTTCCAATATTACATAGGGGCTGATTCCGCAAAAGGGTTCAGGCCCCTAGAAAGGTATTTCAGTCCCCCTCTTTGCTAGTTCATCTGCTATTTCATTTCCTTCTATTCCAGTGTGTCCTGGAATCCATAGTAAGGTGACTATATTGTTCTCGCACAGTTCATTGAGTTTGTCTAGGCATTCCCACACCATTTTTGAACTGATTACACAAGAGCTCAGTGCTTTAATGGCTGCTTGACTATCCGACATTATGATAATCCTTTGTCTTCTGTATCCTTTATCAATATTGAACTGGGCGCACTTTCTCATGGCGTGGATTTCCGCTTGAAAGTTACTTGGGGTTCTTCCCAAGCTTTCAGAGTATTTGATTCCTGGCCCGAACCCTCCTATCCCAGTTCCTTCTATTGCTTTTGAGTTGTCTGTGTACCATTGAATGGTATTCTTTCCAAGTCTGGTAATGGTATTTGGATCCCATTCCTTCTTGTTGCGTACTTCCGCAACGAATTTCTTTAAAAAGTTAAACTTTTTCATCATACTGTCTTGTGGCATGTCCCAGGTTGTCTGATTTCTAAGAAGTGAGGAGGTGTTTTTTTAGTGATTCCCTTTCTACTTAGTCTGTAACTTGTTCTTTCTGCAACGCTTTCCAGCACTATGAAGAGGGGTGAGGTTGAGAATCACTTCCATAGCTGCCGTTGAGCATGTTCTCATTGCTCCTGTAATGCATATGCAGGCTTTGAATACATACATACTTGTTTACACAGGTGTATGTATGGTGGTCTGCAAACAGGCGTACTTAAAATTTACAGTAGAAAGGAGTTGGATACCAGTACTTGTTATCTTTTGAATCATTAAAAAAATTAGAATAACAAAGAAATGAAAATAATGATTTTTAAAACAAGAAAAAATATAACACTATCTCGAGCATTCTTCGTAAATATGTATCGAATATTTTCAGATACAGTCCTCGGGTGTACGAGCTTTATAGGGACATTATTCCCTTAAGTTTTTGTAACACCTTTATGAGAAATGATGGCGGATCACGAATGTTTTCGTTGATATATAAATCAGTGGGAACAACGGCAGCATTTTATCATCCGAATATTTTAGAACGGCACACAGATGTGCCCATATTATTTAGTGTGTCATAAAAGCGTATATCAATGAATCTCAATTATCCAATAACGCGCGGATGGTTTCGTTAAGGTTAATAAATATATTTTTTTTGCATATCATCGTTTACCACATTATTTATTGCTTAATATGCTCGTTCTACTGATGAAAATATGTTTTAAATGGGATTTTCTAAAACAAATATTATTTTTAATGAAATTTTTGTTCAATATAAACGTTCTATATACGTATAAAATGCATTTGTGATGTTCGAGACCCCTAATTCGGTAACATCCCTCTTAAAACAACGATTGTTATCCTTGTTGAAGGTTTCAGATGAATACCACCACGCCCCCTAACAACCAATTTATAAAAAAACCCGTGTACTCGCTAATGGCCTTATTATCCTTTCTGGGGGAGTCTTGGATTCTGACACCGACACCGGCATCTCCTGATCCCTTATTAACGACCATTGCTACGCGGTCTGTTACGCAACATAAGCAGGCATTTGTTTCTGTCGTTGTGGCTTACGGTAATGAGACCTATGACGACGTCTTACAAGGTAAGTTGTCTAAATTAAAATGAATAATGGTTTCTATACATATTAGATACATTTTTTTGAGCCGGAACTATTCATTTGGTATACTTTGGCAAGTTTATCTGAAGCTGTGAAAGAAATGAAGTCGATATTGCCACGTTTAACTATGAAAAAGCTAAAGTGCTAAGTATGTAGTGATAATATTTAGAAAAGGGACTTTTTATTGTTAACAATATGATTAAACGTTAGTCCTTTAATGTGCTTGTTTCCTTGGATTTTTTCTATTAACATTATTTTTTCAATTTATGAATATTAAAAGATGAACACTTTTCCAAATTTGTTATGGGCTTCTTCAAGCTCTGGCAGCGTTGTACGAAACCCGTAATTACCACACCCTCCGAATTACATAATTGGTGATTTTTATCGAAAGGCCTGACCAGCTGACTTCTTATTGGCAAGCGCATGCGTGTGTTCTTCCCTCTTACTTTCTTAATTGACTGATATTGATTTATCCTGTGGCGTTGGTAGTGTCAGTGACCTTTGTATTTACAGTTTTACTTGGTAAAATAGGTACCGTACGCCGTTTGTACGTTAATGACAGATACCGCCATGCTTCCTCGCCTCTTACCGATGCTCCGTAGCTTCAGATAAACTTGCTAAACTACAGTGCTCTTTCTCTAATAATTAGCTTGTTGTATCTAGTATGGCCATGCTTCATTGACTTTTGTTAGAACCATAGAAATAAACATTAGTTCTGTGGTTTAAATTAATAGTATAAACGCCAAAAATGGACTTAGCTATGCGGTTTGACAAAACTGACATTTGAAACATCAAAATATATGAAAAATGGATGAATATTTGGAAAGAGAAAAAGTAAACGCTTCTTAGGACAATAATTAAAGAAGAAAAAACCTTGTTTTATTATTTTTCACATAAAATATTATTTTTTCCACTTTAGCTGTGAAGTTGACAATTATTGCTTCTTCACCTAGCCAACTGAGAAGTTGAATTTCTCTATTAGTGGTTGATAATTATAACCTAGGTCAATAATGGACAAATTCAAATATTTTGAAAATTCAGGGATAGTATTTCAACAAAAACTTGTACAACATAATTTTGTATACCCAGGTCTTTAACATATTTGCTGCTTGAAATTACCTACCAAGTTAAAATTATTTGAATAAAAATGTCATTAGTTCAAAATTCGCGCTCAACCAAAAATGACTGATGACATGACGAGTACGTTCATGATATATCGAAAACTGACAGTGTACTTGTCAGTCAGACGACGGAGTAAACGCTTCTAATGGTGCGTTTGTGAATTATTTTTAATGTTTGTCTTAGATTTGGCTAGTAGTGGAAAAAATCGCACAATAATCTTTTTGCTCGGTCAATAATAAAAGTCTTCACCACCTATGATTGAACTATATATCAAGAGAAAGTTCTTGTTTTTCAAAAAAAACTCTGATTTACCTCAGTAGATCATGAAATATAATAAATCATATCATTGAAAATATTATTTGAAATACCATTTCATGATGTATGAATTTTCGGAATATTTTGTTGTATTACAGAAAAGTACCGAAACATATCTCTAAAAATAGAGGGTTTGGATGCAAGAGATTGGAAATTTGTGGTATACAAACTTGATAATATTGAAACCAATCCTTTTAAAGTTTGGAGAGAAATGGGCTCACCCGTGTTTCCGGACAAGCAACAAAGATACAAGATGCGAGAAGTAGAGGTTTGAATATGCAAATTTTTCTTCTTTTTTAATGACACGATATTGTTAATTATGGAAGCACTGTATATAAAATATAAATCCCAATCTACGCCATAGCAGAATTAGACTGCTGTAATTAGACTGAATATTACCTACGAACATTAACAAGACAAGAAGGGTCACTCTCCGTCGGAACTTTCATGTCCAGCTTACACAACCGCGCCGACGATTTCGACAAATTCCTGGAGCCGCGCACGTGCTCGTGCTTATACGAGGTTCATGCAAACCGCTAGCGATTAAAACGAATAAACGTGTTCACTTACCAGGGTGATTTAAAAACATCTAGCAATGATTGTTATTGTAACCTATTCCGCTTAGTGGAAATTAAAATAAAAAAGGGAATATCGTCAGGATATTTAATTGGTGAATCTAAACATAATTATAAAAAGAACTGGTAGCAAAAATGAAGGGAAAAATGAAAGTTCATTAAAATTTTCAACAAAGATTATTTCTGGTTGTTTAACATATTCTACAATATTACTAGGAGGTACATTCAGACCTCCATAGTTTTTAGAAGTCAAATATGCTTTATGCCCTAAAAATACAGCCGCTTCTTTTGGTAACGTCTTTTCATCATTATACTTTGTGCAAGCACTACAAGAGTGTTGCAGCAAACATTTCCTTAATAGATAGCCAGAAATGTTTACTATAGCATTGCCATCCGTTCTTAGATTTCTATAGTCGCATGTGAAAACTGTTAAAGAGCTATTATTTGTCAATATAGGTATATCGATATTTTTATATTCTTCTAGCATATCAGGAGTTACACTGAGCAAAACTGTCATAATATATTTGATACAATTGGCACCTTCAACCTCATTAAAATATTTTAGAGAAAATAATTTCTTGAATGCCCTACAAAATTGAATTGGGGTTGGATTTATCGAGTTTCCGCAACAATTTCTTACCAGACCAAAAACATTTTCAATGCAATCCTGATTAAGGTTCCTTGTTAAAAGAAATTAATGATTCCTGCATTTTAAGGTTTCCCATAAAGACAGAGCAGAGGTAATAGTAATTTTCCAGCCATTTATAAAGTGCATGGTATTGTTTATACATTTTTCCACGTATGTTGCCTTTCCATCATTCTGTTTGCAGAACCAAACACAAAACACTAAGTACGTAAATGTCTATTTTATTTCTTAAGGAAAATTCGCTCACTCAAAAAGACAACTGGTATATTTCTTTACATATCCCTACGACGGACAACCTGTTTATGCATATCGCGCTTAGGAGACTTACGGTGCTCTATACACAGTAGCATCCGATATTCGAGCGAGATAGGCATAGCGAGGGGAGGAGCTTAGAGTGATCCTTCTTGTCTTGTTAATGTTCGTTGATTGTCGCGATTTGGACAAGATTCTTTAAGTTCTATTCAAGAAAAAGTGACCAAGAAAAATACAATACTTTTATTTCTTCTACTAGAGAAATATTCAACCGAATTACACTCGTGCATCAAAATAGACCTGCTCATTTTTTATTCAAGCATGTTGTCAGTAAATCTGCATTCGGTTATTTTCATATTTTGTTAAAAGAGCCCTCCTCCTTCGGAGTCGGGATCTTTCGCCGCAATATGAAACTAAAATCATGCAGTTTTAGACAACATGCTTTCATAAAAATTATTACTTCCGAAAACAAAGGATGGTTCGTTAGTAATTTATAATCTACTAGCCAACCTTTTTTCGTAGCTTTTCCCAGTTTTCTCGCTTCCCATTGAAACGTCAATATTTATAACTTTACGTATGGCATTTCTATTCCATTTTCCAACTTTTCCAAAGCAGATACTTCAAACTCTTTTCATATCCGACGATGGTTCATGTACAACAGGCACTTTTATACTGTAAAACTGTGCATTTAAGTGCTTCTCAATATAAGTTTTCGACTGAATAATAATTTTTAGGGTCCGAAAATATTGAAATCTCCAACTGAAGTGGTAAATTCAGAACTAAAATTAAATTTAGCTCTTAATCTACCGAGTATTCATCTCATACAAGTTTGTTCGAAAACAGAAAAGTTGCCTAAGCAGGTAGAATTCTTAAATTTTCATAATATAACTTGGAATGAAGTTCTTATTACTTGGAAATACCCTTATAATGATTCAAAGTAAGTAAAATGATCTTATTTTCGAGTTTATAAGAAAATTATATCCATAACCTTAGTTTAACAAAAAAATTTTCCAATGGTGTTAGGTATGGAGACCTAGGAGTCTCCTCGGAGGTTATTTCGCTTCCTAGTAATTCCAATTCATTCAATTTTCAGATGTTTGCAGAAATACGAAGTGGAATTTAAACCTAGTAAATGTAGCAGCATCAATCGACGTTTCAAAAGAATCAATCCCCTTAATACTATTTTCATGTCATTCCACCAAGTTGGCAAAGGTAAATAACCTACAAACAGTAGTATAGATTATTGGAATGCAAAAATCCTTTAACAAGCAGATTCTTACAGAGTTGTACTAAAACTTGACAAAATATTTCCTCCCACCATAGGTGTACGATAAAATTTTTATTAGGGGTTCATTTATTTGTAAAAATATCTGTATCAAGAGCGTAGGATATACTTTTTTAAATGGGATTACTTGTTTTGTAGTCCAGTAATTGAACACCTGAAAATATCGAAAGCTCATGAAAAGTCGCTAAAGACTTCATTTTGGGCTCGATTTGTAGGTCACGGCAAGTGTTTTCAAACGAGAAAAAATTTATTAGAGAATTTTTTTTCAGGTAAATATGAAGATCGTCTTATTAGCTACAAAAATGGTCCCTATCATTTTTTTCGAAAATTCGATAGTTATCGAGATAAAGAGACCTAAAAGGCTCCTCATTTCAGTTGCTAGTGTAGGAATTCTGCTGTCTATGCATTAACTTGTAAGCGGGCGGACGAATTGTTCCATAACTCGGCAAAAAATCGACATTTTCCGATGATTCAAAGCTCATCGCAATGGAAAGACCCGTCGCGATCATTCAATGTGATTTGCAGCTCGTTCGTACTTGAAAAAAATATTTAAAAAAGCAGTCAAAGTTTTTTTCCACAAGATTTTGAGACTATTTCATTGATTTGTTCATACTTTTTTGAAAAATAGTCTTTTATCCTAATTTTTTTTATAATGGAACCTTAGGAGGTCTTGAATGATCTCAGAAATTTTTTTTCAATATCTTTCTTGCGTTTTGATAGAAAATTGATTTGTTTATTTAGACACTAGACACTCTAAGCTTTGAAATGATGTGCATTGAAAAAAATATATAGGATGATACGTTTTTAAATTGCGCTTGTTCCACAGACTGTACAGAACTCCGAAAACGGCTGAAAAATGAAAATAAACAAATCAATTTTTTATCTAAACGCAAGAAAGATATTAAAAAAGTTTTTGAGATCATTCAAGACCTCCTAAGTTAGTATAAAAGACTATTTTTTTAAATATGAACAAATCAATGAAATAGTCTCAAAATCTTGTGGAAAAAAGCTTCGACCGCTTTTTAAAATATTTTTGTCAAGTACGAACGAGCTGCAAGTCACATGGAATGATAGTGACGGGTCTTCCCATTGCGATGAACTTTGAATCATCGAAAAATGTCAATTTTTTGCCGAGTTATGGAACAATTCGTCCGCCCGCTTACAAGAATGCATATACAGCAGAATATAGTACACGCATATTTCATATTTTGCTTGGATATTAATTTATAATAGTATATATGATATCAAAAATTACTAATCATAGGAAATAAACCAGTTTCCATTGGAAATTATTTCCAAATTTTAAAATAAAATTCAAATTTCAATGCACTTTCCGACCAACACCCGAGGATTTTCGAATGCTACCGATGATACGTGTGATGTCATATCTCTTGTTTGTTTACTTTTGTCAATATGGCCGGTATTGCATTAGGTTATGTGTGTTTATATTGTATTTTAATCAACTATTAATTGCTTCATCGACGTAAAAATATCATTTATATGTTTGTTTGAGACCATTACGTGTTTGTGTGTGCTTTTTTTTATTTCTAAAAGTCAACGTAAACTGGAAAGTGGACATAAATATTCGATATTTCCGAGGATATTTTAAAACTTTTAGAAGAAAATATTTTATTTACTTGTTCAGTGTTCAGTGACGATTCTTTCATATTTTGTGAGTAAATATATGGCTAGCGAAGGTTTTGTAAAAGCACAAACTAGTAACTTGCCCAAAGTAGACTCATATATGCTGCTTGAATTTATGAAGTCAAAACAGCTGCTTTAATGCAGAGGAAATAAGAGCAGTTAAAGCATTATCGTAAGTACGATTTAAACTATTTATTATTTATATATATACCAACAATATTTCGGTGTGTGGTCGTAAGAATGTTTTTATGGTTGATTCCTAGACATATAGGTACATAACCTCAAACTATTTAAGAATAAAAATTACCAGCATAGAAGTAGGTACTTACATTAAAATGGTCTTCACAAACAAAAGTAATGCCCTTCTCTTAAGTGTATTTTTGCTTGCGCCACCAGGTAAAGTAACAAATATTTTGTCTGGAGTTTTAGTAGACGTTGATTTACACACTGGAACAATGCAATACTTGGAATACAAAGTTTTTTTTCGGCTTTATCCATTTTCAAAGCTTTCAGAAACAAATTAGGTCACAAGAACTCAGAGCGTGATATACACGGATAAAAACGTAAACAAATGACGTCACTGCATGGGGCAGCCATCTTTATGACGTAGAGCGCGTTTTGGCGGACTTTCAAATTTTATGATTTTTAAAGTCGTTTTAAAAGTCAAGTTTATATTTTTTTGAAAAAATAGGCATGCAAGGTGTTAGGAGACCTGATAAAGCGTCAATTCCCACCAATAGCAAAATTTATGCTTGTACCCTATTCCTACAGGCAGAGCAGCAGCTGAAATGAGGAGACTTTTAGGTCTCATTATCTCGATAACTATCGAATTTTGGAGAAAAATTATAGGAACCATTTTTGTAGATAATAAGACGAACTTCATCATCTAATTTGCATATTTAGCCAGATATTAACGAGAAACCCGTTTTCCAGGGTTGGGGGGCCATTTTCCCTCCCTTCCGTAAACAAAATCGCGTAAAGTTTTTTCTCGTTTAAAAACACCTGCCGTGACCTAGGCATTGAGCCCAAAGTGAAGTCTTCAGGGACTTTGTCCCTTCATTTACCGAACTATTGTAAAAATTTGTGCAAAAGCAAAGAAAAGTATTGGTTCGTTAAATTGATTTATTTTTGTTTTTCTTTTTCGGATATTGCAAATACACTGAACTGGTCTGTGTCTTTTCCGTTTCATTTCTGCTTTTTAATTTTTTCAAATTATTTCCGCAATACGCGATACCTTTAACTTGATATTCTTGTGTTTCGTCGTCCCATTCGATACACCTTTTTAAATCGTCTAGATACACTTTGGGAATGCTCTCTCTAATGACTAATTGTATCAAAGATAATTCTTTGGCCAACGATTTATTGGTGTGTAGTAATGTACAAATCTCGTTTTGGTATTCGTTTTCTTTGGTGTGTAAAATTTCAGCGGCTTTTTTAACCAGCTTTTCAGTTTCCGCGATTTTCGCGTCTAAAGCTTTGTCTTCTTCTTGCAGACCGGAATATTCTCTTTTCACCAAAATTTTTTCCTTTTCCTTGTAATAAAGAATCTCTTTCAACAAAAGATGTGAATTATCCAAATGCTGTAGCTCTTTAGCGGTATCTTCCAGCATCTCCATCTGCTGCTGGGCTTTCTCAATGATATTTTCCCCCCCTATCAATATTTTCTTCTGTATCAGATTTATTTTGTTCTGTAAATTACTCTTTTCTATCTCTATTTCGTCTAATTCATCTTGACTTAAAGTAGTTTTACTTCTTCTTCTTTCTTTTCTTTCTAATCTTTCTTCTCGAGCTTCTAGAACCATCAGCTGTTGTCTCAACTCTGCTATTTTAGTTTCGAAAGTTTCTATAACGCTCTTAACTTCAACGTTAATAGTAACGTGATTTTGGATGTGTTTTACTCGATCTGCGTACATCAAGGTGTACATACTTTCTTCACAATCTTGCACTCTTGGACTAACCATTGCTATCATCGCCGTTAGAGAGTTACCTCCGAGGGAATCTTGAAGCAGCCTGGTTAGTTTTGAGTTTCTGTAAGGGATATGGTATGCTTTGCCATCTACTAGCGCTGTAACAAGAAGATAGAAATATTTGAAACTAAAATAGAGCCTCGTATTAACGTTTTCAAAGAAATTCGCTACGGAATTAAGCAACAAGAAGGAATGGGATCCAAATACAATTACCAGACTTGGAAAGAATGCCATTCAATGGTACACAGACGGCTCAAAAGCGATGGAAAGAACTGGGATAGGAGTGCTCGGGCCAGGAACCAAGTATCCCCAAGTATCTTTAAAGTGATAATCCACGCCATAAGAAAGTGCGCCCAGTTCAATATTGATTAAGGATACAGAAGACAAAGGATTATCATAATGTCGTATAGTCAAGCAGCCATTAAAGCACTGAGCTCTTGTGTAAAAAGTTCCAAAATGGTGTGGGAATGTCTAGACAAACTCAATGAACTGGCGGGAGCAATATATATACTATGGATTCCAGGACACACTGGAATAGAAGGAAATGAAATAGCTGATGAACTAGCAAAGAGGGGGACTGAAATACCTTTCTAGGCGCCTGAACTCTTTTGCGGAATTAGCCACAATGTAATATTGGAAGAAATAGGTAAAGCCGAGAAAAAAAGAAGATCTGACCATTGGAAAGATCTAGTAGGGCTTATTAGTGATGGGGTACTCGAGACAAAGAATCGGAATGTACTCGATTCTCAAGAGTACTCGTTAGTATTCGAATACCCACAGTGAAGTATTCGAATACTCTCAGTACTCGAATATGTTTTCATGGAAGGCAAAGATAGACGCACTTGATTATTTGAATGAATAACATAATTTCATTAACATATATTCAATCTTATACTCAAGTTACATAAAAAGCAAATGAAAATAAACTCTAACAAATAAAATATCATTGAAAACGAGATCATATGATAAAAACAAATAAAAATAAACTCCAACAAACAAAATATAACTGAAAACGAGATCATATATGAAAAACAAATGAAAATCAACTCTAATAAATGAAATATCACTGAACGAATTTATCGAGAGAATGTATTGAGAAAAATTATTTTGTCTAAATTCTTAGGAGACAAACGATTTCTCCTGATGTTGGTCAGCTAGTCTGCTTTGGAGAAAACTCTCTTAGATGGAACCGATGTTCCTGTGATGCATAGGTATTTTGAAGCAATTTCGTATAATTTAGGGAACATCATTTTATGTTCGCTCCAAAATTCCAGGGGATTTTTCAACCTCTCGATATGGGGCAACTCCAGATATTGCCCTACTGACAAAAGTGCAGTAGTGGTGGGAATTGTGAATGTCTTCACTTCTGCAATTTTGTTGTCATCTACATCATATTTCGTTCAAATTTTATATAGGTATATAAATAGTGGGAGGTGATGGAACATTCTTTCTTTGTATTCGAGTACTCAGTTGAGATCAAATTAATGCATAAGTCAAAGTAAAGCTGCGCTAAGAGTTTGAACAGGGATCCCAATGGGACATTGTCGCCTGAATGGGCACCTGAAAAGCTCAAAATAGTGGAGGAAGAAGAATGTAGATTTTGTGCACCTGGAGATTACTGGATAGGAGAGGAACATTTACCAAAGTTGAAGCTGCAGACATCCTAAAATTACTCCAGGAAATAGGACTAAAGGAACTATCAGTTTCTGGGGGCACAATAGATCCTTTAGGTTGAGTGAATGTCACGCTAAAATACATACAACGTTTTCTTACCTGAAATAACATTTCCAAGAACAGATAGAGACAAATTAATCTTCCCCGCCTCCCTCAGCCGGTCCCCAGTCGCTAAACTTTTATGTACCCTTTCAGATCCGGCCAAATCTACTAAATTGAGTTTCCCGAATGTAGTTTTGTTAGTTAAATTGTTTTTAGTTTCAATTAGAATGGTGAAGATCGCGTGAGATCTCGAACTAGTATCATTCAATTGTGTAAAGCTGGTAGCTCTATTCTTATTCCCTTTTTTAAGAATTTCGGTGACTCCTTGAAGGGAATTCACGGTGAAACCGAGTAAATCTTTTATATAAACCCCTAAACCAGGTTTTTCCCTCAACATTAACTTCTTTTCTGGAAATTCTGATAAAAGATCTCTAATTTCTTCATTGTATATTTCTAGATAAGTAACTGTGACTGCGTATGAAAATTCATTGTTAGCTAGAGTTATTTGAGCGAAAATATGGGAAAATATATTGGGTATGATTCCTTTTCTGTCGTTATTCGATATTTCTCCGATCATAGTGTAGGTTTTTCCGGTTCCAGACTGTCCGTACGCGAAAATTGTTCCGTTGTAACCTTTAAGAACTTGTTCTACTATTGGTACCGAAACATGTCTGTATAATTCTAATTGGCTGCTGGTTTCGTTGAAAACCTTACAAAATGTGAACGTCTTCACGACTCCATGTTTATTTAAAGTGATCGTGTTATTGTCTGATGATATGACGGTTTTATTCACCAATGTTTTTTCTTCCTCTCTCAACGGGCGGATTCTGATGAATACTCTTACGTTTTCTACGGCGTCTTCAGAGAAATCTTCTTCAGTTTCAATCATTTTTGCGATATTTAACATTCGGAAAATGTCACTACTGTCAATATTTGCGTTCACTTTTTAGGTTAATTTCTGTTCTCGCGATAGATTTCAAGCAGAAGTGGTATAGTCAAAAGCGCGGGTTCAAGGGTCACTAACCATACAATAGCTGTATTCTTTTTAACTGAGTCACTCAGTTAGACTCAGTTAATTAGGAAAAAGTATATGTTCTTTCACTATGGCTCGAGTTGAGTACAAAGTGAGACTAACTAAGAAAATTTCTTCCCCCCTTACCCCAATTGAGCTAGCTTTTTATAGAACTTAGAAGTGAGTTGAAAACTTTAGCGATCTGTACCGGATATTTGTTGATGTCACATGTCACATATATCTTAAAAGTGTGGTTAATGTTCTTTTAAATAAGAATTGCTTTAAGAAGTGGCATTTATGGCACTTTCAGGAACCATTGCCTGTTGAAAATAAAAATTTGTGTATTGTTACTTTCGTTTATTTGAGCTTCAAGCGCTTGTGCGTGACGCCTCAGTCGTCACAACTTTTAAGCAAAACGAACACGATTTTTTAGGATCCTCAAAACCACTTGTCATGTGCCAATGCCAATGAATTTCCTGTGTTGTTAGAAGAACAGTTTTCAATTATAATGTTGTTGATAATATAATTTTGCATCTTTAGATATTTTTTGTTTAGATATTTTTTGTAAGGTTTAAATCGTAATCGGCACAATCTTAACCTTTAAATAAACGTTAAACCGGACAAACGTCAAATATTTGATGTCCGTGGCTTGAAGCTCATACTTTTCGGTATGTGCTCGAGGGGCAAGGGGAAGGTAAGACTATGCGTCACGCCCGGTAAACGAACGATAAAGGAACGGAATTCAGTCACTACGAGCTGCTACTAACAGCCAAAAGTTAATAATCGAAAGCACCTTATAATAGCTATTTATGCCATCAGTTACGAAATGCCTAATTTTGTGTAACGCGTGAGATTTTTGCGGAACGAACGAAGTGAGTTTCGCAAAAACTCACAAGGAGCCCTTCTCTTAAGTGTATTTTTGCTTGCGCCACCAGGTAAAGTGACAAATATTTTGTCTGGAATTTTAATAGACGTTGATTTACACTCTGGAACAATGGCATAGGTACAAAGTTTTTTGTTCGGCTTTATCCATTTTTGAAGCTTTCAGAAACAAACTAGGTCACAAGAACTTAGAGCGTGATACACGAATAAGAATGTAAACAAATGACGTCACACCATGGGGCAGCCATCTTTATGACGTAAAGCGCGTTTTGACGGACGATTTTTAAAAGTCGTCTTAAAAGTAAAGTTTATATTTTTTTGGAAAAATAGGCATGCAAGGTGTTAGGAGACCTGATAAAGCGTCAATTCCCACCAATAGCAAAATTTATGCTTGTACCCTATCGCGTAACGAATTTCTTTGAAAAGTTATACTTTTTTATCATACCGTCTTGTGGCATGTCCCAGGTTGTCTGATTTTTAAGAAGTGAGGAGGTGTTTTTTTTCATGATTCCCTCTAACAATATAACAATAAGATTAATATTCACTTTTCATAAATAATAATTGACCGTTAACAACAAAGTACAGACCTGACGAGAAAAAGTCCTAAGACACATTTCCCCTACGAAAGGTACGTCTGTATCCTATTTTGAATGATGCTATTTCTCTAGATTTACAGGTAGCGCTTGCGCGTAATCTAAACATTAACTAATCTAATTTTTTAAGTCAAAGATTAGAGTTTACGTTTCTAAAACATTTAAACGGTTCATTATTGTGATATTTTAATTAGGATTAATCACAGATCTGCTTTTTTTTCCATTTCTTCCAACGTAATGTGTTAAAAGGACATTTATATGAGCTCTAACAGCTTTTGAGAATAAATTCACAAGAAAACTTTGAAAGAGTAGTCCAAACTGTAAACCTAACCTCACATTCGAACGTAACCGGATATTTATTAGGTAAATCCATTACCGTGTATCTTTGTTCTTGTAAAATATCCTTCTTGAAACACAACTTTGTGAGGAATGACTCTTAGAAAGTTACTTCATTAATATTCTTCCGCATGAGATAACATCTCCAAAAAGGAGTTTACAAACCGAGAGGAGTTCAATTTTACATTACGATAATAAATTATTTTATATTAAAACAATCCATATGGAATGAATTAATTTCTAAAATAAATATTCCAATTAAAACTTTATCAATTTAAAATGAATTTGAACCTTATACAGGATGTAGTAGATTTGAGTTTGAATATATTTACAGAATTGTGTCCATTGATATAAAAAGCAATAGGTGGAAGGCTGGAAGCACTTTGTTCTTTTCCCCTAGAACCAGTCAATTCCGGCATAATAATCTAGCGTGTTCCACGAAAATAGTTGGCCTTTGAAAAATTGTATTGAGCAATGTGTCTTAGAATGTGGGCACAGTTCATCATAAAGTTTTTTCATATATAATACCACGAGAGTGAAAATTTTGTCGGCAAAATTTTTCGATTGTCATGAAAGTTTGTTGCTTGGCAATTTTGCGAATGACATTTTTAACAAAACCACGAGCCGTCAGGCCTAAAAGCAACAAACTTGAATTCGACAAGAGAAAAATTTTACCTTACAAAATTTTTAATTGAGTGGTATTCGACATGACTATTTCACGAGAGAAAAACTAAAAAATCATATGTTTAAACGTTTTATTTATTACAAACTTCAATTATACAAAGCCAAAAAAATAATAACATTATGAAAAAAAATTACTTATTTATGTAAAAAGTACAATTATTATAATTGTACGTTGTAGCATTATTTTGGGGATTGTTTTGCATCATAGCCTGTGAGGAATTTAAGTTAGAAACTGAAGATTCCTTTTCTTTATTTTGATTTTCTCGAAGGATCTCTATAAGTTGGAAATGGTGTTCTTCATTTAATTGTAAATATGGTTTCAAAGAATGGACAGAAGAATGTCCTGTAAGCTTCATTACTTCTTGTTCACCAACTCCTTCTTTTGCTAATGCAGATATTGCAGAAGCTCTATGTGAATGATTGGTTATTTTTATTTTTTTTGTGTCTATACCAATTGATTCTGCCGATATTTTCGTCCACTTTGAAATGGTATTAATTCCCAATGGTGAATTTTTGTACCATATTCCTTTCTCCCAATTTGGATGTACTGTTAAAAATAATCTTGTTGTTGTTAGATAAGGATTGGATTCTCTTTTTTCAATAATTTTTAAAAATAAACGAACGGAACACAAATTGTTGTTAGCATTATTTCTTACCAGCCACTTACTGCCAGATAAAGCTTTTGATCCTCCTTGTGTCGTTTTGGAAAAGATTGGATTATATTTTACCCTGCTAGTAAAATTACCTTTATTATCATATTCTTTTTTAAAGTAGTTGATATCACAATTAGCGGCGTCATTTCCACGCCATGCTAATTCGAACGAACAGAAATGAAAAAACTTTTTTTGTGACCCATCAGGATTATCTTCAGAATAGCTTTCTACCATTTCCATTAATTCTTCTTTGGTAAACGCGTTAGAACTTCTTTTTCTGGTTTCGGGTTCAGCCTGAAGCTTTTTACGTTTTGTATCCCTGGCCAATCTAGCAAATTTATAGGTAATATCTTTGAATAGATCAATCTTAAATTCTAGAAAATATTTTTCTTGAACCATTTGAGCAGTTGTATTCCAAAGTGTTTTCACACTAGCTTCAGTATAATCAGTTCCATCTCTTTTTTCATGTTAAAACCATAATCTTCAAGAATTTTTGCTATAACTTGTTCAGAAGTATCCTTTTCTAACGTATAATTACGTACGTCCAGAAACATTCTAAACTGTTCCCACGCAGACTTTTTTGTCTTCATTGTATTTCGCGGTATACTTTGCTTAATTGTACTCTCTATTTCATTTATTGAATTATTTCCAAATCTTGTATTATTCATGTTAATAATACTTATTTAAATTTTTGAAACAGTTTAAATAATTTTTATACAGTTAAATAAATAAATAAACAACTTAGTTTCCTTAGAAACCACTAACAAAGATTTTATATTGAATTTTATCACAGAGTGATAGAACTTTATACACATAGATTTGATATATTAAACGTCAAAAATTTGCCGCGACAAGACAAAAAATTGCCAGTTCAAAACCATCAAATTTTGTCAGTTATCAATTTACTCTAGTGAAATAGTCAATCTAAGATTATAAGCAACATTTTTTAAGAAACAATATAATGTAATATTTATATCGATAACATCCAGTTTATTATAGATTATATTACACGATCGGGTTCTCAACAGTAAAATAAAGAATTCAATTTGGATTTACTCCATATATTAAGAAGTTTTCCGAAGGATTTTCCATTTCCAACGTCGAGAAAATTTTTTTCTCCTGTCGCGGCCTACTTCCCTACAGATATAGCGCTTATCCACTTTGATCCTCGAAAACCTTCAAATAAAATTATTTTCATTCAGAATCAATTTTCTTTATTTGTATCGGATACACATCGGAAAAGTAGAAATTCGCGTAGTGCAAAATTTCTTTAAGCAGGCAATATCTTGGTGTAATACTCCCATATCCTGTATCTAAGTCCTACAGGACCGTTTCCAAAAATATGAACCCGAAATCATACATATTTTTTTTTAATATTGAATTGGCAACTTTATTATTGTGGGATCGTAGAAAAAATCTTGTGGGTAACTCGATCGGAACATTAGTTAAGTTAATTAGTTAATACACAAATAACTTTTGTTTTGTTTTTGAAAATGGCTTGAACTAAACTATTATTAGTTTTATGGGGCAATTAATGCAAATCAATTGAGGATAGAGTTCATAGAATAACTATTTGGTGTGCGTCATCGATTGTTAATGTCTTTCTAGCACATTAGGTTGGAAGAAATGGAAAAATGGCAGGTCTGTGATTAATCCTAATCAAAATATCACAATAATGAACCGTTTAAATGTATTACAGACGTAAACCCTAATCTTTGACTTAAGAAATTTGATTAGTTGATGTTTAGATTACGCGCAAGCGTGACCTATCAATCGAGGGAAATTACAGGCTTCAAAATATGATGCAGACGTACCTTTGTTAGCGGCAATGTGTCATACGTCTTCTTCTAATGTCCCACTGACCTTTCTCGTCAGGTCTGTACTTTGTTGTTTACGGTTTATTATTATTTATGAAAAGTGAATATTAATCTTATTGTTGTATTAAATAATACAAAAATATGCTTAGATACACAGAAAAACATCAGCATTTTGGTAGTTCTGAAGTATTTTCAGTTAGAAAAAGAAGCTGGTAATTATTAATTTCATAGTCTTTTCGAATTTGGGTGAATACGATCCTGATGATTTTATTTATCAAATTTAAGGTTAGCTATATGTCAAAATAGCAAATAAAATAAACGACATACCGAAAACCTGGATACAGATACGTCACCAACGATGACGCATACTAAGAAGGCTATTGAATGTACTATACTTTATTTATTCGTTCAAATTGTATTTAAAAAATGGTTCTATACTCTTCCTAGACGTATACAAGAGATGCATCTAGTCTGTTTAATAACCAAAACTTTTAAGAATTATGAATAATTTAAAAATTAAAAGCATGGTCCTGATATTTGAATTCTCTTCAATTTTCCATGTTATTGAATTGAGGATTCGCGGTAGATGGAGTACATCTTGATGCCGCCGGCTAAGCCGTGTAACGTGGAGATACATTTCTCAATTTTGAATTGGGATTAAATGAGTAAGTTGTGACGGGAGCGTTATAGAGGGTTAGGTCAGGTTTAGATTAAAAGGAAACAGTTACAGAGTACCTACAATTTTGTACAGGGTGTTATAATAAAGTTTAGTGAATAATGATGATGGGAAATGATAAAGATACAGTCCATTACACTACAGTAGAAAAGCAGGGGTCGGATTGTATTATTTATATTTAATCTATGGTGAGTGGTTTTCATGAATGTCCAGCCAACTGTGTGTTTTTGTAAAAAGTCACCTCTATACAGGGTGATTTGAAAAAATGACGCTGTAGAGCCATTTTTGGAAAGATGAAGAAGATTCCTACCCGAATCTATGAAAATTGCAATTTTCGCTTATGATACAAAAAATCATTGAATCCAAAAATGTATGTAAATTAATTAATTTTGTGATTATATATTTTTAATATTAGAAGTTTCCCCAACATTTCTACGCAAACCCCATTAAAATTACTCCAGTTTTTTCAAAGTTACAGTATTTAATATACAGTGTGGAAACCACTTATGGAATAAAATTCTTTATGTCATTATTTTAGGAAATTATAAAAAATGCCGAGACACGTCAACTTTTGAATTGAGTTGTGCGTTATGTTAACATAAATGTAAATGTACAGGGTGATTCACGCAAGTATGCCATAGTCGGTGTTGTTTTTTATAATGAAAAACCCTGTATATTTGCATATTTTTGAAATCCTCTTAATGAACCGATTCCAACAAACTAAATAATGTATGGTCAATTATGAATTATACAAGTGAAATTTTCATTTTTACAGTTATTAAACACATACATAAAATACCTGATGTATTTAATTTTAATACATTAAAATAAATGCTCAAAATGTTCTTCACCTAGTTGTTGGCAATAGCACAGTCTCCTATAGAACTCCTCCTTAACTTTGTTCAAAGTTTGAGGTAAAATATTCCGTATTTCTGTAGTTATCCTGTCTTTGAGGTCTACAATGCTAGTTGGTTGTGTTGCATATACTTTGTTCTTGAGATAACCCCACAGAAAAAAATCTAACGGCGTAAGGTCTGGCGATCTAGCTGGCCACTCACTCACTCGTCCAATCCATTTATTGGGGAAGATTTCATCTAAATAAGTTTTTACTATTAAAGCATAATGGGGTGTTGCCCCGTCTTGCTGGAACCAAACATTTTCATTCGGTAAGCTAGGATCTATTGCGTTGGGATATAAGTTTGCCAACGCAGGAATAACTTCATTTCTAAGCATATTTAAATATTTTTCAGCTGTCAAATTTCCATCTATAAATATAGGACCAATAATATGGTCGCCTATGATACCGGCCCAAACGTTCACCTTTTGAGGGTACTGAGTATGTGTCTCACGCATCCAATTAGGATTCTCTGCTGACCAATATCTACAGTTCTATCGGTTTACCTCTTCATTCAATTTGAATGTTGATTCGTCAGAAAAAAGAATGGTGCCAAGAGCTATCTCATTTCTGTTCAGCTTATTCATCAATCTTTCGCAAAAATCCATTCTACGATCTGGATCGTCTTCTGTTAACTCCTGCACAAAAGTTAATTTGTAGGGATGAAATTTTTCTTTATGAAGACATCTTAGAACAGTTGTATGACTAACATTATTTTCACGGGCAATTTGACGTGTACTTGAAGTTGGATTCTCTTCGACACTTAACAAAATATCCACTTTCACATCATCTTCAACGAAGTGTGGTTTTCTTTTCAATGGTTTGATATGTCCAAGTTCTCTGAATTGTGCATGAATTTTACTTACACAGTACTTTGTGAAATATTAGGCAATTCGGGATACCTGTGATTAAATAAGTTTGCCACTTCAATTCGGTGAGTCTCAGTTAAATATTTCATTGTTATGTCGACAAGGAAAGAGTGTTTGACTAAGATTTTACTTTTTCAGTATAAACTGTCAACACATCAACAACTGACAGAATAGAAAACAATCCACATTATTTACCGATTTTGTCTAATTATTGGCGTTTTTAGGCCATTTTTAGGTATTTATGATAAAATTCATGGGCATAGCAGAGGTTTTGTTTAATATACAAATACGTATAATAATTAGTTAGTTTAGATTTTTGATAAATCCATATTTAGCTAATTTAAAAAAGTACCAATATTTCAAGTGTAATAAATTATTAATTTTAAAATTTCACCCTGTATAATTCATAATTGACCATACCTTATTTAGTTTGCTGGAATCGGTTCATAAAGAGGATTTCAAAAGTATGCAAATATACAGGGTGTTTCATTAAAAAAAACAACACCGACTATGGTTGACGTGTCTCGGCATTTTTTATAATTTTCTAAAATAATGACAAAGAATTTTATTCCATATGTATATATTTTCTTGTAAATTTATGATTTCTAAAATTTACAAAATTATGAAAAGTGCCGTATTTCGTAATTAGGAAAAATTAATTATCCTTAAATTTTATCTATGGAACAGACCTCCTGAATAACAGTTACCATCCTTCGAAAAAATGTTTCAATGCCACCTAATTATATAATATATTTTTTATTGAAATACTTGGTTTTTTATTAGAATATAATATTTATATTATATATGAGTAATTTGCCAAAAATGATTATGTGCTTTGACAAAAAAAATGCCATCTTAAAGCCGACACTTCCCTCTTCAAAACGCCGTATTACAATTATTTATATTTACATTTTAACTGTACAATAGTTTATAATGTACTCCGCCGCGCTTCAGAAAATAGAGTCGCGCGGATGCGGAACACATACTTAGTTTACCGAATTTTTTCCGGACAAACCATTGCTCGGACGAAAGAAATGGAAAAATTTGTTTTTTGCTGCAAAACACTCCCCCTTCACGGTGGTATTTTTTATTTTTCTCTACCTTCCTCCCAGCGCGAAATATTGAAAAATTTCGAAACAAAAAAGTTTTTTTATTTTTTTTTCTAATTTGGGAAATCGATAGACTGGTAAACTTTTTTTTATATTAATCTACATACTTTAAGGTACTTATGAAAAAAAAATCAGCCGTATTGCTAATTACTTGTAGTTGTTACCCCTATCGTCTGGCCTACTAAGTAAAATCCCGAAATTAAATCAATATTTATTTGTTTTAGAAGGCGATGAATATTGCGAAGGAGCTCGCGGAACTTACCGAGTCAGAGCAGTGGACTATTGGGATCGAGTTGGTAAATTCTCCGAAATTATGCCCTATCCTTAAATGGGATATAAAACGAAGGTAGCAACGTTTATGTGCAATTTTCGAGCATCCTTGATGCATCTTATTAAATGTCGTTTGGTTCAATATTGTTGTTTAAGACCCATAAAAAACGGGGATTATATGCGAAGAGGACAATAAAAAATCAATTACATTGTTACCGACCCCATTTCTTAAGGGTCGTATTATATGTAAACGGTTCCTTAGATATACGACTGGATCTCGTAAAAGCAATAAACTCCTGGTGGATTTATATAGGAATAAAAAATCAGTTTTACAACTGGTAGTTAAAAAAAATGGATTTAAATGGATCATATTTTAGATAATAAAATGTTACTTATTTCTAATGTCTTTATTGATCCACTCAAGTTTGTATAAATGCGCCACTTCATCCTACGGTTCAAGCCACCTCACAAAAATACTACTTGTATGTTCTATCTGCTGCTCCCGTCCAAGCTGCGCCTGAATTCCCAATCACCAGCTCTTTATCTCATTGCTTCTCTAGTTTTGGCCCACCACTGGCTCGAACTCCTAAGAGTACCGTCATATTTAAGTTTTACTGGGAAAATTGCTGTCTTTCTCTTTCTGATGTGACTTCAAGAAAGGCTTACGGCGTAAAGTCTTATCAGATTTCGGGTATTTGTCTCCATTAATGTTCGCATATCTTCAGTGTAGCCACATAGATCTGTATCTGAAGGGAGGGTGAGTGTAGGCTCACAGCACTTAGACCACATGTTAACCATTGTACATCCTCCCAAGGAGTTGTCCTAGGTCAGCGTCAGCCCTGTCCTCCCCAGGAATGTGGACAGGTCACCGTATAGCATGAAACGATCATCATTCATTATTAATTAATTGGTAAATTTCAATAAATAATAATTAAGACTGGCTGGACCAACATTTACGTTTTTTTTATTGGAGTGTAGCTGCTTTGGGGGGGGGGGGCCGGGGCCCCTCTGCCCCCCCCCATAAACACGCCACTGGTTCAAGGCTAATAGAGCTTGTCTACTATTATATTAGATTAAATTAGAATTGGAGTGGCTCTTTGTCCTATCCCACTGCGACCTTTGCAGATCTATTGTGGTCCTCCCTATATTTAGAGCTCAATATCTAGATTTATTCTTTTTATTAGACCTAATAGCCTGGATACCTCCTCCTTTTCGTAGCTCTCTGCCCTCGGTTTTTCTTCTCCGAATAAGTGAAACCGCACCCTTGCTAGGCCTTCGCACTCACAGAGTATGAGCTCCGCGGTTTCTTCTTCTTCCTGGCAGAACCTGCATAGGCTGTCATCTGTGTCTACTATTAGTGCAGATTGTTATATTTTTGCCGGAAATTCCTTTTCTGGTTAGTTCTTTTGTGGCAATTCAATTGAGATGCCAGCCACATAGATGGTTGTCCGTTGAAAAAATAAGCTTACCATTGTGAACCTTCTGGGCAATGGAAATGTTAATAATGTTAATTCTCAGTCTATAAAAACTGAAATGTCTATATATAGTAACAAGTGTTTAAAAACTTTGTACCAAATAACGTTCAAATTTAACTTTACCGACCGGATATTGGGATTAGGGTAGATATTTATGGGCGATTGAAGTTATCTTTCAGAGTGGAAGTGTTGGAGCTTCTGTGAAATAGTTTAGTACTCTTTTTTATGGTATAAAGTTGGTATAAAGGTGTTCGGCACTTTATAAAGTGAAGTTTGAACTGAATTAAATTTTTTTTAATTTTCAAAGTTTCCGAGTTTTTCTTTCTCTAAATGCTGGGTTTTCTCAACTTTAACGACCTTTAAAAAAACGACATTATAATGAAGGGAGTAGTTCGTAACTTGATTCATTATCAATTTTTCCAATTTCTAGCTTTTTTGTGTGTTTTGGATGCCGGGAGCACTGCAGCCTAATGGTTTATTGTACTCGACTCCCACATTTGGTCCACCCATTCAGTTATCCCCGTACCTTCGAGTAGACAATATAGGTCCATTGGATGTGTGCCATATTCTTCAGGTGGCACATTGGCCTCTCCGAAGATTGTTTGTCTCCTCGAGTCCAGTGCCTCATGTGGTGTATTGTAGACACGGGGTTAAGTGCTTTAGACAGAAATATGTCAATTGTCATTATATAAAAGAAGACAGGCACTTCCTGCGTCCGCTTGTGGGAGGCACATGACACTTATTACAAGTGTCATGTGCCTCCCATTATATGGGTAAAAGCTACCATTAAAAAGGTACTAGGTTTAAAAAACTATCTATGTCAAACCACTGAGGATTAACTCATAAAAGACGTATAGATCAAATTAAAAAGGTAAAAATAAATGATGCATCAAGGGAAGCAGAAACAGTATTTAAACAAAAGCCATGCAACTAGTAGTGAAGATGACGTGAAGGAAATGGTAGGTAAAAACAATAATAACATTCCATTTGGTTCACCCAATGAGAGCTTAGATCTCAGTAACTCTCCGTCAATGTCAGGTAGTAAAGATTCAACTACAAACTCTTCTACAGACTCTTCGTTTGAAAGTGAGGTAAATGATTCTTTTGGTGAATCATCTAGACAATCAAACAAAACTGTTGCTACTAACTCAGGTAGAATTATAAAGAAACCTACAAAGTATATTGACTATAATTGTGAATCTGAGTAAGTTATATTTTTTCTATTGTAAGTAATATTATTAAGTTGTTATGTTACTTTTTAAGGTATCCCTTTTTTTTAAGGTAATTGTATTTAGTTGTTACCTAGAAAGGAAGGAAATATGGTGTATTGTAGACACGGGGTTAAGTGCTTTAGACAGAAATATGTCAGTTGTCATTATATAAAAGAAGAAAGGCACTTCCTGCGTCCGTTTGTTGGAGGCACATGACACTTGTAATAAGCATAAGTAATAAAGTGATATAAAAGTTATTCTTCTCATTTATTAAGTGTACAATCAGATAAGATATCCGTTACGGTCTCGGTCTCCAGGCCATAAAGTCTGCAGCTGAGGTCCCCGTTATATAACCCTATTTTATGCAGGTGATCTTTTACCAGGGTATGACCCGTTAGATAACCTGTAATAATTCTTAACTTATGTGTCACCTATGAAGATTTTACTGTGTACCTGCTTTGGAGTGTTCCTCCACCGAAGTTTATGTTGGCCTTGTACCCATTTTTGTATTTGCCCTCGGACTACCTTCTTCGTGGTCCCAAGAGCTGGTTCTGGTCCAACATATGCTGTT
>CAJUYG010000357.1:56208-76146 GCA_910591675.1 Galerucella calmariensis | reverse complement strand
CAAATTTACAGGAATACTCGACACTACACCATCTATTATTTTCCATAACCATATATGCAATACTGTCATTACTAACGTCATTGAATGTTAGAAAGAATCATATTGCACACATCCACTTCTCTCCCTCACCTCCCGCCCTCATCACTTTCCACCCTCACTGCGCGTCTCGGTTAACTAACCAATCTCTCGACAGTAATTAAACTCTTCCCACCTCGTTGTGTAATATACTATTTCTCTATTTATATTTCCAAAAACGATAATCTCCCCACCGCCACTGAAACTCACCACTCCCCCAACAGCAACTTTCATCCCATTATTGTAGTTTCGTGAACGAAATTTGAAAAGAAAACTCTATTTGAAATACTCGAAGAGGTTTACAAGGCTGTCACATAAACAACTGTTTCGTGGCTTCTGGAAATAATTCATTCCGAATTCAGTTCCATACATAACATTCATCCATTTGTGAGCTGTCAGAATTTTATGTAGCTACAAAACGTTTGGAATACAACATGTTCCGCTTTCCGCAAAGGGTGTATGTACTTTATAGTTTTTAGAAAACATTAAATGCGTCTATTGCTGCGGTGCTGGGGGCGGATATATCTCCACATCAAAAGAAATAATATACTTCGTCGTGAATTAATTAACAATGAAAACGCTAAACTGTTTATTTCTATTAATTCATAAATCAAATTTTATTGTTTGTAAACACTTTTGACATTATCACATGTCATATTTATATTTTATGCAGAATAATACTGGCCTTTGAGGCTTAAATCCATAAAAAAGAAGATAAATGTATAACTTTTGACAATAAATTGACGTTTATTAAGTATAGCAAACGTACAGAACTAAAATTCCCTAGAAATTAGCCTAGAGACAACGTAAAATATATATAGATCTGTGGCGAGAATTAATATGACCTTGAAAAGAGTGGAGTTAGCGAAATGCGTTTTGAAGGTGCACAAAAAAGAAGAATTGTGAAGTAAAGTTTATGCCCAGACCTTGATTCATTTCCAAACATACTTTTACCTACCATAATTTAACTGTTAAGCTACAAAGTGGTTTTATGAATACGGAATTATTTCACAAAACCAAGCTGCTCTTTAAATTTTCATATCTTTTTTCGTTTCTTTTGTAGAACTGTTGGGTTATAGAGTAAATTTACAATTTTATGAAATCTTCTTAGGGAAATTAAAAGGTAAATTGTATATAAAAAGTCGACGAAATTGCAATGAAAATGTTTTCAAAGAAACAGTTAGGATTCGGAGCGAAGAGGGAAATATATCCTAAGAAAAATGAAATTGGATGGAAAGTTTGAAAATATTTAAACTCTCTACTAGAAGATTAGAGAATTATTTAATAAATTTTATTGTAAAAACATCCTGTTCGGTAAATTTACCGCACCGTGTAGACCAGCCATAATCCTTTGATTCATAAAAGGAATTTAATATGAGTAAGTATGAAATTTTGGAACCTTATCGCGCGTCCTAAGAGTAGCGAAAAGGCACCTCTACTCTCAGGTAGATTAAAAAAGCTAGAACAGCCATTATTTATGCAAGACAGTTAAAAAGGATTGTAAAAAGTTATGTGGCTCAAAAAGGAATGGGCTCAAGTTATGGGATTTCAGAATTTTTTTTTATTAAAACCACTACGAGCTTTTTTGTTCTTTCTCCTTAACCATTACCAAACGCCAGGGCTGGTAACAGCCATATGGTTAAAAGATTATGACATTATCCGTTATAAAGTGAGGAGAATATTAATATTATTGTTTATTTAAAAAATATAGTGTGAGCCCAACACTATTTAATATACATATGGACAGTATTATTAAAAAAAGCGAACAGAAAGTGGAGAAAATGTTCGTTGGGTATAAAAATTTAGAAAGAGTAGATATAGCCGAAGGAGTTTTTGCAGATGATGTGGTGCTTATAGCAGGAAGTGAAAGAAAAAAAAAATAAAACCAAAATACTCGTAATAGGAAATCAGAAGATCAACACAGAAATTAAAATAGATAATGTACAAATAGAACAAGTAAAAGAATTCAAATACTTGGGAATAACTTTTGACGAAACAGGAAAACAAGATGCAGAGATAAATGAAAGAATAGAGAAAACAATTAAGCTATACTATGCCATAAACCAAAAATTTCTAAACAAAAAAGAAATCACCAAAGAAACAATATATCGACCAGTTTTAACTTAAGGATGCGAATCTTGGACTCTTACAAAAACGAAAAAGCAAAATGCAGGCAGCAGAAATGAAATACTTGCGAAGAACATTTGGAACAACAAGAATGGACAAAATTAGAAACACAAAAATAACAGAGGAATTAGGTGTCCAACCCGTACTAAAATTTATAGAACAAAGACAACTCAGCTGGTGGGGACATATTCAGAGAATGAATAACAATAGACAAGTTAAAAGGACATATGAGACAAACATACAAATAAAAAGAAAAAAAGGAAGACCAAAACAAACATGGAATACAATAGTGGGTAATATACTAAGAGAGAGAGGTAAATCGTGGGAAGAGGAGAACATTGGCAAGAAACAGGAAAGAATAGAAAAATTTATATATGTGAATTATATGCAAACCCGACACCTTAGGGTATAAGGGTATATGATTATATATATAAAAAATATAGTTAATAATTAACATTCAAAAGTATTGGATAGTAACGTATCTAAGGACGCTGCTTTTGGAAACCCCTAAATTATATAATCCAACTAAGATTTACCTAACTGAGGTGGGTTAAAGGGCAGGGAAGCGGCTGGACACAAAATTTTAGAACGGCTTAACGACTTCGACAATTGCGGAACTAGCCAAACGTTACACCCTTAAGAGATGGGATGGAATAAAAGGATGCAGTCTTTCCAGGATCACCATGGGCGACCCTGGGAAGCTGGCGATGACCAGGAAAAACGTACGTTTAACAGTAGGATTTCTGACTGGCCATTGTCAACTAAGGAACCAGCTCCATGGTATGGGGCTAGCGGACACACCTCTATGCACGATGTGTGAACAGGAAGATGAAACTGTCAGGCATGTCTTATGTGAGTGTCTCCGGGAGTTAACGTCAATAAGATAGTGTGTGTTCGGTGAGTCTTGGCCTACACCTGCCGATATAAAGGAGATGTCTTCTAGTGACCTGTCCACCTTCCTGGGAAGGACAGGATGGACGATGACCTAGAAGGACAACTCCTCGGGATGATGTACAATGGGTCACATGTGGCCTAAGTGCTGTGAGCCTACACTCACCCTCCCTACTCTACAGATACAGATGGTCCTACTTGCAATGTCTCCTTCCAAGGCGAGCCTTATAATCAATGTCTTCACCACAATGGTGTATATACATTTTTTCCACTACTAGCCAAATTACAGATAAAAATTGAAAATAATTCACAAACGCACCACGAGAAGCGTTTACTCCGTCGTCTGACTGACAAGTACACTGTCAGTTTTCGATATATTATGAACGTACTCGTTATGTCATCAGTCATTTTTGGTTGAGCGCGAATTTTAAACTAATGGCATTTTCATTCAAATAATTTTATCTTGATAGGTGATTTCAAGCAGCAAATATGTTAAAGACAATCTCCTGGGTATACAAAATTATGTTGCACAAGTTTTTGTTGAACTACTATCCCTGAAGAAGCAATGATTGTCAACTTCACAGGTAGTAGTGAAAAAATTATATATTTACACTTGTCGAATGTACTTTCATTATCGCTCAAACCGATCCTATCCACTACAAAAATTAACTGACTCTGATTAGATTAAAAAGGTCGGCCTCTATGGCCGCACAATTTTTGTTTTCGTGAAATATTAATAAAAGAAGGTTTGCGGAGGGTTTAAAATGGGAGTTTCGGGACGTATTAACGAAATGAAGGATTGCGTAAAAACCGAGGAACTGCTTTTAGTCCGTTTGAATAATTTAAATGTCGTTTGTGTTGTAGAATACTAATGAGGCATATATACATGATGTTGTTAACGCGACGTTTATTAACGATGTGATTATTCCAAAAAATAATCGAGTTTAAATAATAATTTTAATACTCTGTTATAAAACGGCGCCCAACGTGGGCTTTATTTATTTTATTTAAAAAATTCGTGCTTATTGACCAATTTTTAAAATAAACTTTACAAAAATACTAGGAAAAAAAACTATTCCATTTCGCTATTAAAATTAAAATTCTGTTCAGTATTTTTCTCCCAACCAGGTAGTTGCGTGTTTTAAAAAAACTTCCTGCTGTGCCGTATTACGATCAAAGCGTATATATCTCGACCATTTTCCTTTGCCTATACCTTAGTTGTGAGTATGGTACACATATGGCCGTATTCACAGCCATTTCAAGTTAACTCTGAAAGCATTCATATGTTTTCCGGCGTATCATGTCGATACAGTCCCTTTATCACATCACGATGATGAACAGTAAGTTACCCGTGCCATCGACACACGGAGAATTTTTTTTATGACGCCAAAACGAAATTGTCAATCAGTTTATTATTGTTGGAGTGAGAAATGTCAATGTTTGGTTAGCATTAAGATTTTTTCTATATAAGGATTTTCTTTTTACAACATGAATTATTGAGTTAGATTCTTCGGCACCTCAGCCTCTAGGCTTTTAGTGCTCTTGTTTGTGCCCTTATCAGGCTTAACAGTCTTTTCACCAGGTCTTTCTTGAAGATATCTTCCACCGTATTGCCATTCTGTGAGTGAAAGAGTGAAAGCTATAGAAAAGCAAAGACACAAAATGTCACACTCCTCTCTGTAGATCAATAGAGTATTGGATTTTAGCTAGGAGACAAAAAACCGAGAGTTAAAATCTAATATTTTTCCCGTGTATAATACACTATTTTTTTCTATGACACGACGATTTAATAGTGAAAGAACATATTATTACAATATATTAAAGTCACAATGTTATCGATATGAAATTTGAATTTTTAAACTAGTAAGCTGTTGTAGTTATAGCGACAGTTAGACCTGCGTTGCTAAGGAAAACTTCAAAATAATCAAAGAAAGCAACTGTAAATCTGTTGCCAAAAAAGTCTAAAGAAGCTTACGACATGGTTGATAAATAAGTTGAACAAAAAATTATTTCTCTTTATGCCCGCACGGGCATAAAGTACGACATTATATAGTTGATAACTAAGCAATAAAAACACAATAATGAACTAGTATGACATAAAAGTATTTTGTTCCCTCTTGGACGTATTGAATTTTATGCATAAGTGCTCACTGCTGCTACTACTTACGAAATATGAATATTTGACGATCCTGTATGGTATATTTCACTAGCTGTACATTTATACTGAAAAGAGTTTCTTGTAGAATGAAATAGTTAAGTAAAACCCCACCTCTCAATCACTAGGGAGTTGTAAGGAAGATATTTGCAGAGAAACTGTGCCTGAAACTTCCAAAACACTCGTTATATAAACGTCGGTATCCGTAAAAGAGCAATTCTGCGGAAGGAATTTACTTTAAGGTCAATTTAAAATTTACACAATCCCATTTTTATGTACTTCCTGAAAAACCCACTTCTGAAAAGGACAATCTGGAAACTACCAGTGCTGTTCCTGTATCTATAAAATTTCCCCAAAACCAATCCACTCGTTTTACCAGACATTTCTGTAAATCTTTTGTTATTTATCTAAGCGTAACCCATCCTTTTCGGTTTGTTTTTTCTGTGTTGGCAAAGCTGACATCGCTCGAAAGTTTATTATTGCGGAGTATATAGTTCCTTTCCGATTGAAATCAAAGTTTTTCTTCCAAAACGAATTAAATTATAGACAATGGCGGACAGCGGAATCCTTCGGATTCGGCGGAAAGCACAAAGATAAATAAACACAACGTGCTAGGAGCGAAAAAAGTAGCCAAAGACGAGGAATGGACAAATAAAAATTGAATTTTTGTAGGAACAACGCAAAATATTGTCAAGAAAAATATCTAGTAATTAAAACATCACATATTACGAGCAAACAGATGTACAATGTACAATAGCTTTCTTGGTGTGACTTATATCCGGGTTTTGGGTATGTCGTTTTTATTTTATTTGCTATTTTGACATATTAGCTAACCTCAAATTTGATAAATCAAATAATCAGGATCGTATTCAGCCAAATTAGAAAAGGTTATGAGATTAATAATTACCAGCATCTTTTTCTAACTGGAAATACTTGAGAAATTTCATAATGCTGATGTTTTTTCGTGTATCTCGGCATATTTTTGTATCATTTTAATAAATAAAACAATAAGATTAATATTCTTTTTTCATAAATGATAATTGACTGTAAACAACAAAGTACAGACCTGACGAGAACTGTCAGTGACTCATTGACGCTACGAAGGGTACGTCTGCATTCTATTTTGAATAATGTAGTTTTTCCCGAATGAAAACTTCACATTTCTCGCACACTCCAGTTTCTCTTTTCCCAATCTTGTGGAGGTAACCCACTCTCGACTCATGCTCTGTGAGCACCTGCGTCAAGAAGTAGTTCACCTCCCCCACCCAATTTCTCCTGCTTCCAATCGCTCCTTTTAGCGCGCCGTCATACTCATCCCACCTTCTCTCCATTTCCTCATCCATCCATTCCTGTACTTCATCTCTGGTCGCAATCCTCCAGCGTTTCTGTCTGGCTCTAGCTGGCTCTAGCCATCAAGTCCAATGGATTGGACCTTGATAACACCGCTGCTGCCAGTCCATCCACTGTCCTGTACGCCTTCACCACCCTCAGGAGTATCCCTCTATATGCACCTGCAGGAGTGGTTTAACCCTCTCATTCACTCCACACTTCCGCGCCATACAACATACTCTGCTCTACCGTCCTACCGATTACCCTCTTCTTCCACTTTCTCGGTCCTTCCACATTACCCATCAATCTTCCCAGCCATGCTGCCCTTACTTTTGCCTTCTGTGCAGCCTTCAACGTATGGGTTTTGAACGTAATGTGTTAGAAGGACATTAACAATCGATGACCACACCAAGGGTAATATATGAACTCTACATCGGACTGATCTGAGCGGAATTACAGAAAAGTGCAGATTTACATCCCCTACCTCTAGATATAATAAACAAATAAAAATATAGATCGCGCGCAAACAACGAACGCAGCTAATATAGTATATTGTAACAAATTGGCGCCCAACGTGGGTAAATTTCAACGATCACCGAGAAGTTTCTCGTTTTATTTCCGAAAGAAAACTTTTATTTAATAAATAAAGATTTATTTTAAAAGTTGTAAAAGTAATAATTTATTCCTCGACTTCAAAAACACCGCCCTCGCGGGGCATAAACAAACAAATCGACCCGACCGGAAAAAGGGGCTTTTATAGACCACAAGAGAATTGTTGAATAGTTTCAATCGAGAATAAAAACTTTGTTCCACATAGCACATACTTTTAGAAACGTACATCATTATCCAGCTACCGACGGACTTGCATAAAATTTTTACCTTCGAGTAAGTACACTTATAAATAATTCCGTAGTTCGTCCCTCAAGTCGTAAACTTTTTTAAAAAGAATCTTGTTTGCCTTGGATATTGGAGCTTTAGAGTGTTTTAGTGTGTTTTTTTTGCATATTCATAAACCATCCAGCGGTGTTGCTTTCGAGTCGGGCTTACGGCAGGTTAGACTAGGTGCAGAAAGAAGATTCCTTCCTGATTTTAAGAGGTAAAACTTTTGAATGTAATGCTTCAAACAATGTATAAGATAACCTGAATATTAAATTGAAAAAGCTTAACCGAACACAAGGTCTGAGCATACTGCATATCACTCTACGTACTCCCTTGTTGATACTTGACGTACTACGGATATCACTCTCTTTTATTTTACGTCGGTCTGTTTCTGCGACTGAGGCTAATCATCGACGCCGGGAGCACGCAACCCCTAAACGGAAATTTTGGCCAGCCCACTAGTACTCCAACCAATGGTAGCGTTCTTTAACCATCCCAACATCCATGGACTCAGGACCTAGGCTTTACTTCTCCTCCGAAAGACGGTATATCTATATTATACCTCGTGCTTATTGGTACAATGCCTGTGAGCTGTGATATGCTACTTCTCTGCCAGCTGTACGGGTCCTTTACGATGATTTTCCCTGGCTTGGTCAACCATGTTCGACCTTGCATGACTGTAATTCTAAGGTGTTCCATTACAGTGCTGGGTCGTCGCCAAATATTATGATGACTGCTAGGAACCATCAGTTTAGATTTGAATCAAATTGTAGTTAATAACCTTATCGATCAAGGCAAATATGTGATCATACAGGGTGCTGCATGTATTTGGATAAATACACTACACAGTTGGTACAGTTTTTCTGAAAGTTCTGGGCTGACATTTGTGCGCACGTTTTTCACACTCGTTCATGAGCTTGATGCTTTGTCTTCCTACGCCTGTATTGCTCTCTGGGTGAGCCTGATGCCCGCACGTTCGTTTCAGTCACCCACTTCCATCTCTGATCTCATTTGAACTTTTGGGAAATAAGATTCGAACCCGAGACGTCATATAATGACGCTCTATTCGTTATGATAAGATTCTTACTAATGTCTACCTCATGGGCTTTGTTTTTGTATGAAGAAGAATAAATGTTGTTGTACATTTTCATTGTATTTATTGTATTCATTGAGACCCAAAAGATCTATTGTGCCCTCTTACTTCTAATTAGTTTCTGAGGAGAGTGTCAGAAACTAGTAGCTCCTTTAATCCTATTTCCCGGAGGAATTTTAGGATATCTGTAGGCTTCAACTTGTATCTTCAACTTCTATCCAGGAATCTCCCAGGTGCTGTGCTCTAGGATTTTGAAGTGCTGTGCAGTTGGAAAGAATGTGCCATGTGCCATAAAATCTACGTTCTTCCTCCTCCACTATTTTGAGCTTTCTCAGGTGCCCATTCAGGCGACAATGTCCCGTTAGGACTCATTTGATCCCAACAGGTTGTAGTCACCCAGAAGAGTCTTTGATTGTATAAGCCCTACTAGATCTTTCCAATGGTCAGAACTTCTCTTTTTTGTTGTAGATTTACAGAACTACATCATTATTTAAGGTAAAAAGAAGGTAAACAAGAGAAGGTAAACCTATGTCTATTTTAGATCGCGCGCAAAGTGACACTTCTACACCACTGATGTGTTATTATTAGTATTTGTTGGTTTATCATTGGATGAGTTCGTGTTACGATGTATGACTCATGGAACACAAATTTTCAATTTGCTATCGTCATCAATCATCTGTCGATCAATTATTATTTTTTCATTGCGTAATTAATCAATCACATCCTTTTGTCAGCGAATAAGGATTATTTTTTTCATGTCTAAAGCTCCATGCAGCACTTTTTATACGTTGTTTGAAAAGTAGGGTTAACAGCACGGTTTGGCGGTTTTGTTAAACGTTTTAACTGTCAAGTCGATAGAGGTATTGAAAAGGTATTATTAATTGTTGAATTATTAATCAATCTTTATTGATATATCGTTTAAAAATGTTTATTTATTCATAAACGTGTAAAAGCAGCTTAAACATTACCGAGTGCTTAGTCAAACTTTTCAATATTATATAGACCAGATTGACGTTACTGACAGGTCGGCCATCTTGTGCTGGAAAGCACCTATAATTGGTATTTGGTTTTTATTGTTTACTGGTAACCAACGGATATTAGTTAGACTTTTATTAACAATTAGTTCTTGAAGAAAGCCATCGTTTTGTAGTGTTGTTTAGTGTGGAATGAGGGAAGGAAGTTTTTTTCCGGCTGCTTTAATATTTGCCAACCAAATGATTCCACTACGAGTTAGAATTGTCTAAAATACTATAAAGTACCTATTGGTAAAAGTAGAATGCGATAGATGGCGCTCTGAAATGTCAATGTCATCTTAGCAACGAGTAAAACGAATCAGCTCCCGTATAAGCCCTTTGATATTTAAGTGGTTTTATTTCGCTGTTTTAGTTATTTTCAGTGTGTGTTTTGTGAAACTTTTGCTTTTTCTTTGATTGTGCTTTAGTATTTTGTGTTGTTAAACTAAATTGTGACTCCTGATATTTTTATTTTTGGAGTAATAAGTATAGTTGATATTTGTGAAAAGTACAACAAGCGTTCAATTAACTGTTTAGTTTTAGGTCTGATTTCGTGTTTTTATTTTATTTTTGATATCTACAAAAGTTGCAGGGAAGGTACGTTTGTATTGAGTAATATTTTAAATCTTAAATATCGAATTATTTTCTCTTTGATCTGCAATGAAAACAAAAAATAAAATAACATAACCTCTTCCATAATATCTCTGATTAATATTAAGAATATTACCTCAGAAATGATGAGAGTTGAGTTAAATAGAAAAACACAGTTTTAAGCTTGTCTCTGACACTAAATTTAACAAATAAAGTACGAATTTATGGTAATTATGTTGACTTGCATATAATACAAAAACAATGCAAAACGAATTAATTTACTCGTTGCGACAGTTACATTTTTTTCCGCCAGAGGTCTCATTGAATTCTACTCCGCCCAATACGAAAACACACAAGGTTCAACTCCAGCACAATATGGCCCGCCTGTCAAAGTTCGGTGCTCTGTATCGGTCTATACTAAACATACTTTAAAGAAACTCAAAGTAGCGAACAGTGTTAAGACAAAATTTTTTATATTTTTAAGTGCCTTTTCGTACTTAAAACACCAAAAGAGAAATTAACCCAGGAAAACTTTTTCATTCTATATAAGTACTTGAATTTTAAAACGGATTTGATGAGCAACTCCTGTAATGCTCGGAACATAACCTTATTTTAATATAAATTACTTTGTTAACTTTATTAGGTTTAAAACATTCAAGTGCAAATTAATGAACGCTGATATTTTATTCAAAAGAATTGGGTTTCTAGCTGGAAACTTAGTTAGATAAGAACAATAATTGCAAACTTAAACTGTTGTAAAACGGATGAATTGAAGTAGTCTAGATAAGAATATAAAACGAGGAGGAATATATATACAACAATGCTATATTTTGCTACATAATTAAAGTGTTGTTCCCGTTTTCTCCCATTTTCTGGAATAAAACACTTTTACCGTCTTAACGAGCAATTCTTAGATATATTAATTTTAGTGTAGGCCACCAAAAATACAATAAAACTGCATACAAAAGATAGAAGCAGACGTGTCCATATCGCAGTAGATGAAATTTTGTGGTAACAATCGATCTTTTCAATCGAAAACGAACTATCGATACCATACGTGTCAACTGTCAAAAGATATGTTAACAAAGTCAAGTAGGTTTATATACAAATCAGGATCTTTTGGAGCAGAGATGTTTGTTAATAGAGGAGTTCAGTCTAAGGTCAGTGTGGCCAACAAAAACTGATTTTTTCTGACAAGAATGACAGTTAAGGTCTACCATTCAAAACATAAGATTTTTGCTTGTTTTTTATCATTGCGAACATCTATATTGCTTTATTAAAATAATGATTACACCCCCGAAGCGTATATCTTGAAAATTAAGTTGACTTTTTAGCTGAATAGTCAACATATCGGTGGCCAATAATTCTAGGAACTTTTGGCAAGTCACCATTTCATTTCTGTTATTATGTCACTAGTTATGTCAAATGTCATTTAATTCAAATCAATGGTAACACCAATTTGGTATATTCTTAACCACCTGAGGGAGGGGTTTTTTTGCTCCCACTTAGTTCCTGAGCTAAAACAAAAATGAGTTATCTCCAAAATATTTTCTCGGTGGAAAAATTAATTTTCCTTCGTCACTTCTGACCCTTCGACCACCAGCACCGCTCGTGATAGCGGAAAATATCGTTTTTGTTCTATCCAGCAGTTGCTTTGTGTATTGTTTTTGATAAGTTGATAACATATTTTGTAGTGTCATTCGTTATTGATATCGGCGGAGAGTCGGTCGAACGAGTTAAATAAATCACAGAAGGCGAGGAATTGCAGACAAACGGCTAGTTGTTGAAAGGCAGACGAATGCGATGTGGCGAAGCAGCTATTTGTACACAGCCAATTATTTCGAACTATACCACATGAAAATAAAGATATTTATATGCTGTTTAATTGAAATTAATAATACAGTAAAAGCTCCTTATTCGCGCTTCCTTTATTCGCGTTTTCACTATTCGCGGATAAAAAAAATGCGACCCAATTCCTATATTCGCGACTAAAAATTTCTTTATTCGCGTATCTTATAAGTACATACATAAAAATAAAATTATTCCAATAGGTATCCAACCCAATATCCTTGTCAAATGGACTAATAAAAAAGTAAAATAGATCTTATTACAACTTTGCCTAAAGTATATTGTTAAATCATATCGCCGAGGCCTTTAACAAAAGCCGGCTTTGCCGCGGTCAATGTTTTTAAGAATGTAAACAAACAGGATAAAAGCAACCTTATATCTCAATAAATAAAATTTTTAAATGTTGTTGTTCCGTTTATAGTAAAAGCCGCTTTGCGTGTTTTATTGTTTCGTCTTTCACATTCGTTACAAAAATTGTGATCGAGTAACACGTCTCTACTGCATTTAATTTGAAAAATCTTAGTGAAGGTTTAAACCTAAACCTTAAGATAATTAATTAAAATGTTCAAAAACTTCAATTAAATAATTTTTTTATATATTTGTTTTTTTTTATTTTGTCACCTAGGAACGTATCCCCTATAATCCCATATAAATTGCCATTCCGTATTCACGGTTTCTGTATTCGCGGCATATTTATGGAACGTATACCCCGCGAATACAGAGCTTTTACTGTATACCAAGGTAGTGAAGACTTTTATTATTGACCGAGGTTTATAAATGTCTTCTATTGGGGCTGATTCCGCAAAAGGGTTCAGGCCCCCAGAAAGGTATTTCAGTCCCCCTCTTTGCTAGTTCATCTGCTATTTCATTTCCTTCAATCCCTGTTTGTCCTGGAATCCATAGTAAGGTGACTATTTTGTTCTCGCCTAGTTCATTGAGTTTGTCTAGGCATTCCCACACCATTTTGGAACTGATTACACCAGATGTTGCAGTTACTCTTTGATTCCAACACTAAAGTAGGGTCGACCTTTTAAACTGTCGAAATTCAATAGACCATAAACTCATGGGTGCCGGTAAAAAAACTTTTATTGTTTTTATCCTTTTGTAAACAAAAAAAAACCTAACTGATTTTAATTAAACACATCAACCTTATTTTGATATAAGTATTTAATAACAAAATCTAACCAAAAAATTAACAAATTATGTATCATTTTCAGATTATAAATTCCAAAAACAACGAAAGAACAATAACTGTGACTTTACTCTTATAGACTATAACACACATGCACAATAGAAATGTCTACAACTAAGCAAATTATTTTTCATACAATACCAAAATACTTAATCAATTAAAATAAAAAGGTAGAACGTGTCGCGGGACACACGGTAGAAACTTTAGTTCCTTTTAAGCAAAAGTTATGTAATACATCTGACGTTATAGATAAACAATTTGCGTATTCTTTGGTGGTTGAGTAGTAAGCACACCAGACTCTCACGCGGTAGACCCGGGTTCGATTCCCCGTGAGGAATTTTTTTTTTATTGTTAATTTTATTTTTAAATAATCATTCTGCTTGATATTAATAACGACAACAGGTAGACGTTTGAAATATTTAGCAGAATATTCATTATTATAGATAATGGTACGGTACCCTTTATGAGGGAGTCCGACTGGCAACATCTACTTATAACAGCATCGTTTATTTAAAAAAGGACACCGTAGCATTATACAAATTGGACATTCAAGAACTGTACGTTTACCAAAAAATTAGTGGAAACATAAAATTGAATTGTTAAATTTTTAATTTGAAGTTATATTACAGTTTATAGAAATTTTTATTTTTAGATTTTTTCCTAAGTGGGTCGTAGAAAAAATATGCTGCTCGACTCGTGTGGATTGTCCATATCGCGCTTGAACGATTGTCCGATCGTCCTCGTGCGATATGACCATCATATCCACACTAGTTGCACAAACTACAATTTCTTTCAAAATATGCCCTTTTACATTTAAAAACAACCTGCCAAATGTCAAATCAATTTATCCTTCCATTTTAAAGTTATCGAATTAAAACATTCAAGTTTTCAAAATTTCAACACCCTGTATTTCGAAAAGTAAATGTGCTAGACTCCTTAATCGCGCAAAAAAAATTATGGAAATAATAGTAAAAATTTATCCGAACAAATTCAAGTAGATCACTAGCACTGGGAATACCAGTTTTGCATAGAATTTCAATATAGCATGGGTGGTTCAGTGGTTAGAATGCTCGCATTGCACGCGGGCGGCCCGGGTTCGAATCCCGGCAGGAGCATATTTATTATTATGAATCGCTGCTTCGTAAACGAGAGAGAGAGACTGGGGAGGCACAAGCACGCAAACAAGGCACATAACGAAGCAACGTAACATAACGTAGCGTAACGTAACGCGTAACGGTCAGATCTTTTGCGTCGCGACCCCTGGTCGCTCAAACATAACCTGGCGTAAAGAACTAAAGTTCCAAATATTGCAAAAACTATGAAATTATGTGAAGTAGACAATTTTTAATAATTTGTCTCTTCAATGAATTTGTTTGTGTTGACGAAGAGTAACAAAAATTAGAAAACCACTTATCTTGAAATTGTTAGCAGAGCTGTAACAATCTTAAAATCCAATAAACTTTCCTCCAATACGGTGCGGGGTGCCGATTCTCAAATATGTATGAGTTATTTACTCAATTTTAAGGATCCTTGTAAATTCAGGTATAGTTTGTTCAACCATCCTTTGCCGTTATGTCATAATCGGTGACGTATTCTGCTGTTTTACGTAGGTCTTATATTTGTTGAATGTTATTTTACACTTAACCTCAAAATTAGAATCAATGGCATATGTTAAGAATTGTTTTCAAAATATGACAACTGAATTGTCAAAAGTATTATAACAGATAAAATTTATGTCGACCTTAGATGAGAAATACGTTAAGGACGTCATAATTCCGTCCCATCCATTTCATGAATGAGAGAGCAAGCTGGACAATGTATGACGTAACGGCAAAGGATGGCTGAACAAACTATAACACTAATAAGTAACTTTATGTTAACTATAAGAGGTGGCAATTATTATTATTTTCCAACATTTTTTGGGGGTGGGAATTATTTCACATTTTTTTTATTTTTCGAAAACTTGACAATTTCAAAGTGACACTTTTCATCGCTAGACTAGGTGCTTAGTTTTTAAGAAAATAAAAAAAATCTATGCAGATGAATGGTCGCGTTCATCCCAACAAAGTTGATCAGGTAGCGAATTTAAGAGTTATCCATCAGTTCATTATTCTGCTGAACGTGCTAATAAAACCATCAACATAATATGTCAAATGTCGATCAATACAACAACAACAGCTCAATTTTATTTGATGTATACAATTATGAAATAGGTATTACTTCTAACCATTGAAAAATGGGAGTTAATTACAATAAATTGAACTCCCCACTTTGGAGCAAACTATGAAGAGTTGAATTTCCTGACAAACTATACAATTTATTATTGAAATAATAAGTCACCTCCAGCTGTTCACTGATTTTCACTAAAATACAAACTAAAATATCTCCAAACAAAGATATTTATAATAGGTTTGTTCCAACTAAGCGAAATGATGCGTACATGAACGTCACGATCATGCGCATAACAAAATTTCTGTTCCAACAAGTTCCGACAATTCCACGGACTGATAAAAATGCGTTCCAACAAAATCTGGACACGTTCATGAACGTGTCGGCGAACGATCATTTTCATCAGAGATTTGGATGTAAAACCGTTCGTCCAAACTGTCAGTAGATGTTTTAAGGTTAGGTAATGGTGAATGAACATAAATCATACATAAATAAAACGTGAACTTATAGGGTTTTAATAAAGTTCCTGAAAGTAGTAACTGTTTAAAAATTAGTCGTAGAATCGTTCCAACAATGCATAGAGTATGATGTTCATGGATTAATTCACGTACAGGTTCTCGAACGTTTGATTCGTGCATAAATAAGTTCACGAACGTTCACGTACTCCACGTACTAATCAAAAGGTGGTTGTTGGAACAAACCTATAATGTTTCCAAAATATGTCATGAATGACAGTATTCTAGTTGTAAGTCTAGTTGTCAAATTTTTTCTGTTGTGTCAGTTAGGGATAAAATAGTTATTTATGATATGAGTGTTAAAAGTGAGGTTTTATTTTGTGAGTGAAAACGTTTGTGAAATGAGCGGAGCGAATTGAACAATTTCACGAACAAAATAAAATCACTTTTAACACAAATACCATACAATGTTTTTTGTACAACTTCCCTATTTTGATAATGAAACGAGCGAATTTGCAATGACAATAAATTCAAAATGCATTTTAGTATTCAAATAATCAAAAGATTGTTGTGAATGGCAGACGTTTACATAGCAGCGTGCTAAAAATATTTTTAACACTAGTGTTAAAAGTATTTTTAACACGCTGCTATGTAAACAATCGTTTTTAACATTGTTTGCTATCATTAAAAGTGTCACTTTTAATGACAGTTGTACAAAAAATTAATTTCTACTTATTTTTTCTTGACAACGGTAGCTGGAACGCTACCGAAACGTTGAAATAAAGAATTTAAAAATATTGTGGTTTAATTTCCCAAGAAATTAAAAAAAGAATGAATAATATACCACAAGGAACATACAGAAGATACTCGTTAATGTTGGAGCTACTCGTTCTCCAACACCAGAGCTCAGTGCTTTAATGGCTGCTTGACTATCCGACATTATGATAATCCTTTGTCTTCTGTATCCTTTATCAATATTGAACTGGGCGCACTTTCTTATAGCGTGGAAATTATTAACCACTAATAAATAAATTCAACTTCTCAGTTGGCTAGAAGAAGCAAAAATTGTCAACTTCACAGCTAGTACTAGTGGAATATAGATATTTATACTAAAAGGTATGTAACATTTCTATCTCCTTCTATCGTTATTTTATTGCTGGCAATAAAGTTCGAGACCAGTCTTCTTTCTACACTCTCAACCCGAGATTTTCCCACCCATTTTCTTTTGAATGAAATGCACCGGCTTAATCTTATTAAACATATTAAGCCTTTCCTTTCTCCTGAAAACCTCAAATTCAAACATCAGCATTTCTTGTGCATATATACGTCGTTAGTTGAATCTTATGCGGACCCTGTTAAAATATTTATCAGTTACTCGCCAGGGTGCAGAATAAATTACAAAGGGATTATCGGATTAGGAGGGGTGGGTTGAGGGGGTGGCTTAACGTCGACCGAATCGCCATTTTGCTTAATATGTCGTGTGTGCCCAAGCCGGATATGGTCCAATTTTGGATTTCTGTCTTGGAACTTCTTCACTAGATTTATTTTAAATTGTGATGATTAAATGGGTGAATATACGAGAAGATTTGCTGTTAATTCAATTAAGGTGCAGATTACACTAGCTACGTAGCAGATAGAGATATAATTTTAAGATTTATTGTTATTTTAACCCTTTTGGTAGACACCAAAATGAAATTAAATCTAACTACGCCCCTGGAAATTTGAACTTACGTAGTTTCTAAAAGAATTTTTTGTTTGTATAAAAAACAAATCTCAATGATCCACCTAAAATTAATAGATAGAAATAAGAGTAAAAATAATTCTCTTAAAACATGTCCTTGAACAGTTTCAACATTTTCTGCATTTGACAGTGATTTAGTAGAAAAAAAAAGAAGGAATTTGCTACCAGCATGTATAAAACAACAAAACCAGAAATAAAAAGCGTCTAAATCCTGCCAGGAAGTGTAAGGATCGAAGTTATAAGTCTTACTTGGTCCTTGAAGTGTCCTCTTGAATAAAATAATCCTCTTCAGATCCCGAACACAAGATTTTTCATAAAAAAAGAAGATTTATTACAACACATACATAAAACATGTCATTATCAATAAAAATCGTATAAAAACCAATGCAAATCACTAGAAAATATACTACATCCCTCGTATATTATCAAATGAATTATCTAAGCTTTGCATATGAAAAGCGTGGTTAGTTGAACTATTATCAATAAAAAACCAATGTAAATCACTAGAAAATACACTACATCCCTCGTATATCAACTAAATTATCTACACTTTGCGTATGAAAAGCGTGGTTAGTTGAACTATTATCAATAAAAATTGTACAAAAACCAATGTAAATCACTAGAAAATTCACTACATCCCTCGTATATTATCAACTAAATTATCTAAACTTTGCATATGAAAAGCGTGGTTAGTTGAACTATTATCAATAAAAATTGTACAAAAACCAATGCATATCACTAGAAAATAAACTACATCCCTCGTATATCAACTAAATTACCTATCTAAACTTTGCATATGAAAAGCATGGTTAGTTGAACTATGTACATTTCTCTTGGTTTCACTTATCCATCAAGTTACTTGAGACTTGCAGTGCAGCTTTCATAGCATTATCTCCTATCTCTGAGATGCATTCCATTCACAATTCTAACTAGGATCAATTTCCAGCCACTGTAATTGACATAATAATATACCAGGACACTATTATTATCGAAACTAATAGAAACTCATTTAAAATATAAAGCAGACCAGCGTCTACCCTGAATAAGAACGGTGCGACAGTTTAATTGATAAACTTCTTAGATTATTTTTATATACTGGCAACATTGTTTAAACACGTTATCTGGTTGAGTCCATGAGTCATCGAGCACTTTATTAATAAAATCTATGTTAACGTTACATGGTACCGACACATACTTGATGAAGTTCTATACAAATACTGGTGCTATAGCGATGTTATACGGGGGGTGGTGAGATGCATCTGTTAGCACCTGTTTGGTTATATTTAATTATTGATCACACAGGTGCAAACTTTGTGTTCTCATTGCTTTCCTTTTTGTGAGAAGAACTTTTCAAATTAAATAAAAAGAAGTAGTAAGAAGGGAAATACTGAGTAAAGTAAAGCAAAGTGAAGTGATAAAAAGGTTGGAAAAAAAGATAATGTACAAGCGAAAATGAAACAAGATAGTAGAAAATACAAATAGAGAATACAATAATGATAATTATCGATGCTGATCAATAATTTTACGCAAGCAGCCAGCTAGATGATCCTAAGAGTGGTTGAACGATCTTTTCATTCTTTCTTAAAACAATGTCTCATTATTACGCGCATCAAGTGCTACGATAATATGTGGAATTATACACTATGTTTCTTCACATACAGCCAAGCAGTGCTAAAGGCATTCAACTCCGAAGAGGTCAATTCTAAGCTAGTATGGGATTGTGTGCGGGCCCTAAACACACTGGGTGAGCGTAGCCTGAGTACCGGGGCACGAGGATCATAAGGGCAACGAAAACGCGGATGAAATGGCCAAACAAGGCTCATCAATGCCATTCATTAGGCGGCGTTGCAAAAACCATAAAAAGAATGGTAACAGGTGATGTAATAGTAATGACGTCACAGTGCCACTCTGGCCAATATTTTTAAATGATATCTCGTTTGAAAGGCATTGACATTGGCTACATAGCCATATTATTTTTGTTTGGGTTTAAACTAATTTTGACGGATAAATTAAATAAATACCAAAATTATTGAAATTGAAAAGAAAAATCTTCAATATTTAAATGTGAAATAATAATTTAGGTATTTATTTAATTTATCCGTCAAAATTAGTTTAAACCCAAACAAAAATAATATGGCTATGTCAATGCCTTTCAAACAAGATATCACTTGCCATAAGGTCCTATTTAAAATTATTGGCCAGAGTGGCACTGTGACGTCATCTATTACTATTACGTCACCTGTTACCATTCGTAGAGAAGTTTACAACACTTTATTCTCACCCTCTAAATTTTATTAATGTAAGTGTAGCCGTTCAAAAGATACGAGGGGGGGAGGGGACTTTTGAATAGCACTGAATTTTAAAATAAAATCTACTGTGT
>CAJUYG010000357.1:23999-56198 GCA_910591675.1 Galerucella calmariensis | reverse complement strand
ACAGTTATTTGCAAAAGTTACTTTTAACAGTATTTTTCATTGTACCCCCGTATAATCCGAAAGTGTCATTTAAAATCTTCCAGTATGTTGACTTATTATGATCTAAAATCAACAAATTCAAATTTTGCAGTATCGATGATCTGCTCGATAAATGACAATTTCTAATTAATTTATTTACATGTCTATGATATTATTGGTAACATTAACACGACCACAGATAATGTACCTACACGACAAAGCTCACTCAGGCGTCTTCTTCAGCACGCACTTATTATAAACGCAGAGTTAGCTATGACAAATTGTCGAATATCTAAAAAACTGTTTCTGTCAAAGGAGTGAATATATTTCGTGATATTCGGGACGCTTACAACCATAGAGACTTTTACAACCTTTGCTACGGTTATAAAGTGCCGGTTAGTGGATAAAAATGAACTAATTATTTTTATTATTATGAAATTAATTATTGTGGTAGCAGATAAATATTGCAGGTAGCTGATAAACATAGTAAGTGAATCTGCTTGTTAATATTTTTTGGTACATTTTTTTCTTCTACGTATAAAACTATATCTTTCTTATCATGTTATAATGAAGCCTCTGTGTTACTGTTTACTTGATATTTATATTTTAAATTATTCTTTCTTTGATTTAAACATATTGTTATACGTTTATTTTCAACGAAATTTAGTTTATTCGTCTTTAGGTATGTAGGTACATTTTATTGATGAGTCATGAGTCCAGTAGGTAGGTATTTCTATATTATTTATCAAGAGCATACCTACCTAGGTATATAATTGAAAATGAAATAATTTCGTGAATGAAATATTGTTATTAATTGGTAGAAACAATGGGCAAAAGTACTTCTTTATAATAAACATGGAGATAATAATAATATATCAAAATTGTTGTACCGGTACCTATCCATCGATATCAGCTGTCAAATTGCGATGTCAAAATAGATTATTACATATAAAATTCTAATTTTTCCGATCAAGTACTCGAAATTTGATAATTATATAAATAAAAATAATTGAAAGAAAACAAATAAATGAATAATATCTTTATTCATTTGATATATTTGAAAATTAAACACCCAAACTCTGTTTAATGATAACTGATGTTTAGATTGATGTAATTGATTGATGCTAAATATAGTAATGTGTCACATTCTAAACATCAGTTATCATTAACCCGAGTTTAGTTGTTTGATACGAACACCTAAACTCGGTTTAATGATAACTGTTGTTTAGGCTGATGTAATTGGAGGCAATAAATACACTAATCTCTCACAGTCTAAACATCAGTTATCTTTAAATCGAAATTAAGTGTTTGATAATATAACCCGACTTCTACTGCCGGTTCATATACGATTATCGAAAGCTCTGTGTCAAGAGCAGAGTGGCGCAGTGGAAGCGTGCTGGGCCCATAACCCAGAGGTCCGTGGATCGAAACCACGCTCTGCTAAAATTTTTTTTTTCAAATCCCACTTTCAACGTAAAGTGCGATTTGCACAGGCACGTATTATTATTAATTTAAGAAGCAAATATTTTATATATTATTGAAATTAAATGTATTTTGCACTTTGATAATTTCTTTTTAGAGATTTAAAGATTAAAGGACATAAAATCATGAACCAGAGAAAATTTTTTAATGATTCCCTGTAGGGTATTGAATTGTTGGGTAGCACATTTTTAATATATACAGGGTTAATCAAAATTAACGGTACGGACGTTTGTGGTGAAATGGCAAAAGTTTTATAACGTTTTCACTAGTTAGTTTTTATATTGATGAAAGCTAGAATTTGAAATTTTGTTGAAATAATATACAGAGTGTTCCGATAAAGTGTAGCACATCAAAGATGTTTTTTCTTGTAGAAATCCATGTATTTTCTATAGTACTATTTTTCCTATATGCACTATGCAAGTTATGGCAAATTTTTAAAATATATTATCAGGTACAGGGTTAATCATTATACATTACCCACCCCATATCATCGTTATTATTACTTCTAGAAAAAAAGTCTTATATAAAAATTGTTTGGTTACAGCTGAATTTTCTCAAAATTCTATCAAAAGTTTAGTAGCGTGCAAATTAAAGTGGATACAAAAAATAATATTTCTTTTCTAAATGGGACACCCTGTATATTTTCAGATTTTTGGAATGGACTTTTTTTTCTGATTTCAAAAATGTACAATATGTTACCCCTACCTTGTACCGTTTTTGAGTTATGAAATGTTGAAAATCTTAGTTTTAGTAATTTGGTCAAAGATTACAGAATAAAAATATAAGATGTTTCACTCCAGGGCGGTTTCATTCAAGTTGCTGTCCCAAACGGACGCCGCTCTCATAAATTATGTTTACGACTCGCTTTTGTTGTCAATAACGAGACCGGTAGATACCAGATAAGTTTGAAAAGCTTATTTTATTTTAAGCTATAGGTACAGGGGTAATTAGAGAAATATATATTTAAATTAATAGGATTCTTTTTCACAAAGGTTTATTTTTAAATGGTAACTATTTCGAAAAATGTTCGGGATATGAAAAGGTAAGTAAAAAATAAACTTGAATTTTTAAAATGAATCAATTCACAGGTTTTATCCAGCATCTTAGTATTTTGTGATACCTATTGATAATCTAGCAGATATTTATCACAAAATCAATTAAATATACTCATAATTAAATATACTCATATTTTTGAAATCAGAAAAAAAGTACATTCCAAAAATGTGAAAATATACAGGGTGTCCCATTTAAAAAAGACCCATTATGTTTTGTATCCCCTTAAATTTGCACGCTACTGAACTTTTGTTAGAATATTAAAAAAATTTAGCTGTAACCAAACAACTTTTATACGAGACTTTTTTTTCTGAAAGTAATAATAACGATGATAGGGGGTGGGTAATTTATGATGAATAACCCTGTACATGACACCAATTTTACCGGAAGTGAGTCGGAACTTTGTTATTTAAATGGAACACACTGTATATTGTTAGCTTTTCGGAGTTTACGTTGAATTTTAATGCGTGAAATGATGGAAATACCCTATACCAAAAATGTATATTCTTCGAGATACTTATTAATTTTTAAAAAAGATTTGACAGGTGCATGCCTTTTTATTAAAAATTTTTTTCGTGTACCACAAAAACACACAAAAAAGGTCTTGTCAGGTTGATAAGTAGAATGTCAAGGTAATTGGTGACAGAAACTTCTTTATTGTGTATACAGGGTTCGTAAAAAAGTGTTAAAAAGTGCAAATTTACAAATGTCAAACATCTAGTTTTTTTTAAAATAGAAATAGCACTTTATCCTGGTTTATTAAAACTCACAGGTCCTTCCCGACTTCTATGCCAAAATGACTAAAAAGTTTAATCCAAAAAAAGTTACCAATTGATTTCATCATCAGGAATAATTTACGTTGCGCCCTATGAAAGAAAATGTCAAATAATACTCTAAATAATATTGTCTGTCCAAAGTTTTCCCTCTACGTTCATTTTGACAACAATTGATAGAAATATAGTTAAATTTTTAGGAAAAAAATTGAGAAAAAAAAATTAAAATTTAACACCCTGTACCTTTTTTCCCATAACTTATGTACAAATAATTATGAATCACACTGTATGAATAATATATGACATTAGTGAACCGAAAAACCGCCGGCCCGATTTTCTCTATTCATCCATTTAGGCAAAATCATTCAGAATGGGGGCACATACTTCAATGTCGTGGAGTCGTTCATGGAAATTGAAATTGAAAATTGTATGGTAACACTGGGAAAAGTTTGATTTATTTTTGCACTTATTGTAGTCGGTCTATTATCAATTCCTTTGTCCCCGGTCCCAGCTATTTTTCATTAGGGAATAAAAAAAAAAGTTGGAACTCCATAGCAATTTTGGAAAATATATTGGGGTTATATGTGAGAAGGATATATGATGCAGATGGTTAATTGTAATATTTTTCATAACCTAACTTGTCCTCAACATGACTGTAAATTTGAAAGCAAAAATAATATACAGGGTGGGACTTATAAAAACAATTATATAACAGTGCATTTGAGCTCGTTGCAAATGAAAGCTGTCTTAGCTAAAATTGTACAGGGTTATTCATTATAAATGTCCCAGCCCCTACCATAGTTATTATTGTATGAACAAAAAAATTTTTTAAATAAAAGTTGTGTGGTTATAAACTAATTTTATTATAACGTTAACAAAAGTACAGTGGCGTGCATAGTTTGGAAGACACAAAAAAATTATTCGTTTTTTTAAATGAGACACTATATATTATTGAATTTTTGAAAAGATGTTTATGTTCTGATTTCAAAAATATACCCCTGTCTTACACCGTTCTTAAGATATTGAAGGATAAATAATACTTTAAATATTGAAAAGTCAATATTATCAAAGAAAGCTATGAAAATCACAACTGTCATGTTTATTAAATGTCATCATTATTGAAACATTCAAAATGGTTTACAGTGTAGGAGAAAAAATTCAAATATTCATTTGCTATATAGAAAATAACAAAGATAAACAACGTGCAGCGCAAAGAGCATACAGGGAGTTGTATCCAAATCGTCCAACACCCGCAGACAATACGTTCAGACGTATTTACCAACAGGTAAATAATATCGGTGGTTTTAATAGAAAAAGGCGACTAGTTCATGCAAACAACGAAGATCAATTAGATATACTGCTTTATTTCGAAGGTAAGCCCTCTTATAGGTATTCTTGAGAAGTTTTTTGAAACATTATATTATTTTTTAGAAAATTCTGAATGTAGTATAAATAATGCAGCAGCTCATTTGAATATGAGTTACTCTAAAATACAACCTACGTTGAAAACTAACAATTACAAACCATGTAAAATTTTATCCGTACAAGTTTAAACAGAGGCTCATAAAAGGAAAAGGTTTGAGTTTTGCCGTCAAATGCTCCAAAAGTTAGATGAAGATCCTGATTATTTGACTAAAATATTATGGACCGATGAATCGTCCTTTTCTACGGCTGGAGTTTTAAATAGGAAAAATCGTAGGTCATGGTAAAACAAGGAGAATAGAAAAAGATTGATAAAACCAATAAAAAAATCAGGAAGAAAAACTCTTAGTGTATAGTGTGGAATTTTCAGAAACAAAATTGTTGGACCCATATTTTATGATTTCAATTTAACTGGAGTTACCTATCTGGAAATGATTCTTCCTGATGTTGAAAATATTCTTGTAGATAATTTTTTGGACGTTCAACTTCAGGATATGATTCGGATGCAAGATGGGGCAGCTTCGCATAATGTCCTAACTGTAGCATTTGAACAATTTATTTCAAGTGTGAATATGGAATAATGGAACCATATTATGGCCTCCTAACAGTCCGGATTTATCCCCTATGGACTCGTTTTTTTGGGGTTTTTTAAAAGACATAATAAATAATAATAATGAATGTATTCAAGTCATTAAAGACCGAATTCAATTAGAAATAAATAATCTAAATGTAAACATTCAAGCCATTTCTGATACAATTCAAAATATAATCAGACGTTTTCAATTATGTATTGAAAATAATGGTGGACACTTCGAACAACTTTTATAAGTTATTATTTATTTATAATTGTAAAGTTATCTCCGTTATACTCGTTATCTATTATTTGTAATTTTAATTAAATGTTGACCAAAACTTTTATTTAATATCTAAAGAACGGTGTAAGATAGGGGTATGACATGGTATATTTTTGAAATCAGAAGAAGAACATCTTTTCAAAAATTCAATAATTTATAGGGTATCTCAATGATTAACCCCCTATTATCGTTATTATTGCTTGAAAAAGTTGGTTTGGTTACAGGGTTGCCCATAAATTTCTTTTTATCCACTCAAATTTTTAAAAGCATATTAACCAAATTCAGCTGTAGCAAAACAACTTTTATACAAGACTTTTTTTAACAACAATAAAAATGATAGGGGTGGGTAATTTATAATGTATAACCCGGTATACAATTTCTAGCGAGAAAAATCTGTTTTTTTATCACTTGAAACCTATTATGTTTACAGAAAAATGTCCGATCCCATTTTTCAATTCAAATAAAGTAAGGCATGTGAAGATAGAAGTTTTTTGCTCGTTACATGCTAACCCTTTCAGCGGATAAAACCTTTTTGGACGTCTTAGAAACATCTTTAACAACTATGTTGACATCAACTTCCGTAAAAATAGATATAGCAAGGATGTATTATCATATGAATGGAAAGTTTAAGGAGATAAAAATATAAATATGGAATATTTTTCTCGTTACAAAAAGATACAGTGTGCTTCAAAATGATTTATTTTATACGTCCAGTCATTTCACTAAACGTATCTGACTCGTGCAATTGACACTATCAATCCCCACTACTTATCCCTAAAAATAGAAGCTATGGGCATTCGAGGTCTAATCCAATCGTGGATTAATTCCTACATGTCTGGCAGAACACTTAGTGTGCAGATCGAAGATGAATTGTCAGATGAATTTAGCACCTCTATTGGTACCCCCCAGGGTGGTGTCCTAGGACCACTTTTGTTTCTTTTTTACATAAACGACCTACCCTTATACATATCCCACGGACGTGTCTTTATATATGCAGATGACACCTCAATTATAATTACAGCCAATAGCTTGGATGAACTAGTTAAAATAATAAGAAAAATAATGAGAGAGCTCACCTCTTGGTGTCAAAGAAATCACCTTATTATGAATGAGAGAAAAACCGTTTTTATTCAATTCACATCCCCACTCAAGGAAGGCAATGCCCTTGTTTTTGATTTTAATAATTGCACGATCAACACTTCTGAAAATACAAAATTTATAGAAATGGAATTAGATTGCAAATTAAATTTTAAAAATCACATTGACTGTTTATGTAAAAAATTGAACAAATTATATTTTGCTTTTAATAGTTTAAAATCTAATTTATATCAAGATTATTTACTGAATCTGTATTATGCACTAATATATTCTGCAATCAGCTGCAATGTAATCGTGTGGGGAAGAGCAAGCAAAATTGGGCGAGAATTTATTCTCCAAAAGAGATATATTCGTTTGATATTTGGCTTAGACTACAAGGAGTCCTGTAGGAGCACCTTCAAGAGCAATAACATCCTGACATTCACAGGCATATATCTCTACAAACTTCTAATCTATACCTTTATCAACAAAAACAACCTTCAGAAAAATAGTGACATACATAATCACGATACGAGATCTAAGAGTGATATTCACTTGAACAAATTTAGTCGTTCTTAATTAAAAAAGTCACCAACATATGCCGGGGGTGAATTTTTCAATCGGTTTGCAGATGATATCAAACAAATAAACCATCTCAAAAAATTCAAAACTAGGCTTGAAAAAGTTTTAATACAATATTGTTTTTACTCGCTAGATGAATTTAGTAGGTGGCATAACATCTCTTAATTCCTCAACTAATTTTGGATCTTTTTGTATTTCAAACTTTGAAAATGTAACTTTTTATTTTATTTTTTTTTTCAAATTTATATTCTTGTTTATACCAAATGTTTGTTATATGCTGTTGTCTATATACATTTTAATTCTAATTTTAATTTTAATTGTTTTAACTATAGTCTTATACTGTGTCTGACTTGTCTTATGTCATATGTGTATGATGGTAAAGACTAATAAATTATCTATCTATCTATCTATGAACAAACTATACTCTACATTCATCTAACCCGAAAAAATACATCAATGATATTATGAAAAGTATTACAATTAACCATAATTTTTTTAATTTTTTTTCCAAATAACGTAAAATGTACTTGACATTTAGCTAACCTTAAATTTCATAAATAAAATCATCAGGATCGTATTCAACCAAATTCGAAAAGGATATGGAATTAATAATTACCAGCTTCTTTTTCTAAATGAATTTTAGGATGTCTGGAGGCTTCAACTTAGGTAAATGTTCCTCTTCCTTCCAGTAATCTCCCAGGTGCTGTGCTCTAGGATTCTGAAGTGCTGTGCAGTTGGATGGAGGTTTCTTCTTCCATGCCACAAAGTCTACAATCTTCTTCCTCCACTATTTTGAGCTTTTTCAGGTGCCCATTCAGGCGACAATGTCCCGTTAGGATCCCTGTTAAAAATCTTAGCGCAGTTTTACTTTGACTTATGCATTCATTTGATTTCAACAGGTTGTAGTCACCCAGAAGAGTCTTTGATTGTATAAGCCCTACTAGATCTTTTCAATGGTCAGATCTTCTCTTTTTCTCGGCTCTACCTATTTCTTCCAATATTACATTGGGGCTGATTCCGCGAAAGGGTTCAGGCCCCCAGAAAGGTATTTCAGTCCCCCTCTTTGCTAGTTCATCTGCTATTTCATTTCCTTTTATTCCAGTGTGTCCTGGAATCCATAGTAAGGTGACTAAATTGTTCTCGCTTAGTTCATTGAGTTTGTTTAGGCATTCCCACACCATTTTGGAACTGATTACACAAGAGCTCAGTGCTTTAATCTATCCGACATTATGATAATCCTTTGTCTTCTGTATCCTTTATCAATATTGAACTGGGCGCACTTTCTTATGGCATGGATTTCGCTTGAAAGATACTTGGGGTTTCTCAGAGTGTTTGGTTCCTGGCCCGAACACTCCTATCCCAGTTCCTTCTATTGCTTTTGAGCCGTCTGTGTACCATTGAATGGCATTCTTTCCAAGTCTGGTAATGGTATTTGGATCCCATTTCTTCTTGTTGCTTAATTCTGTAACGAATTTCTTTGAAAAGTTATACTTCTTCATCATACCGTCTAGTGGCATGTCCCAGGTTGTCTGACACATTGACGCTACGAAAGGTACGTCTGCATCCTATTTTGACTGATGTAATTTCTCCCTCCTGCCTTTTCGCGAAATACGTTTGTATAGTTTGTTTTTATGTTGGTTGTATTTAGAAAGAAAGGAAACTTTATTTCATATTTGGCTCGTAGCGACGATATATATTTTCTAATGAGATTTTTCGATAGGGAAGTGGTTGGGAAAAGGGCGTCGGAAGGAATTTTATTACATTCATGAGGGAAGAAGCAACCACCGACGTCTTTTCATACGTTACTAAAGTTGACTTAACAAATCACATCACGTAGATTTCGAGAAACTAAAATATTCGCAATGATCAAGTCCGGGCGGGAATCCTGACCTATTCCGGTTAATAAATTTCACATTTGAATTCCTTATTTTCAGTACCTCCATGTCGATTTTCGTGAAATGCTCTAAACGTGTCTTGGAAATCTTCGATGTTCGTTATCGAACTTCTCCAGTTTAGTTTTTTTCGCAAAGTCTGACGAATGTGAAATTGGATACTTCCTTTTCTGAAATGTCTTTTCCGGTTTGCCCGATACGAGAAAAATTAACAAAGACAAATTTTTCACTTACAAGCCTTTAACTCAGTAATCATAGGTGTAGTTAAATAAAAATTGTTTTTTCTTTACACAAAAATAAGATAAGCATAGACAGAGGCGTAGTCAGACTTTTCTGTAGGAAAAGGATCTAAATTTGACGACTTTGGAAGGTGGCCACCTTCTTTTCACCGCTATCTCATACGCCTTCCCCCATGGGTTGTTTTCCAACTCCCCCAGTAACTCTTCCCACTTTCTTCTTTTTTCCCTCTCCACCCTGCGCTCCAGTTCTTTCTTCTTCTCCTTATATCCCCCTCTTCCCTCCATCCCTACTTTCCCCCTCAACATTCGCCTTCGTTCTTTTATACACTCTCTCCACAGACTCTCTATTTCCTCATTCCACCAGTAATTAGCCCTCTACTTGCGCCTATTACCCCTTTTTCCTTCTCTCCTGCAGCCCTGTACCACATCATATAGTTTCTCCACATCATGCCCAAGTCCCCTTCCTATCTCTTCCCTTACTTTCTTCCTCATTCTTTCTGCCTCGGCCTTCGTCCACTTCCATCCCCACTCTTCCACCAATTCCTTTCTCCCTCCTCTTATAGTCGTCTCCACATACCTATGTAAACTCAAGCTTTCCTCATCCTCCAGTACCCTCCAACTACTCACTCTTTCCCCCAGCCATTCATCACACGCTGTTATGTCAATAAATGATGAACCCCCGTCACCCCTCACGAAGGTGGGCAACAGTCCATCATTCAGCACCGCCAATCCGTTGGATGTCAACACTTCCTCCAGGATCTCTCCTCTCCTGTCCGTTTTTCTCCCTCCCCAGGCAGTATTCTTGGCATTGAAGTCGCCTGTCACTATTCTTCTTATAACTCTCCTTTTCCCTTTAGACACCCTAAGATCTTCCTCCAGTTCTGTCATACTGCTCTCATATTCTTCTAGGCTGACATTTGGACTTATATACACATTGTACACCACCATGTCTCCAATTCGCACTACCACCCATCCTGAGCCTTCATTCATTTTTGTAGCCATCTGTATATAGGCGTATTGCTCTAACTCCGTGTTCTGTTTAAAAACTAATAATTAATTCCATTATACGAGGGGCATAGCAAATTGAATCTCTGTAGCGAGAAGCAAACAACAACAAAAATCCACCTTTAATCGATGAAATCCTTTAGAAAAATCTGTTCGAGTCGAGGTATAGAGAAACGATAGGGTGGTCATTAGAGCTGCGGAGCCATAGTAACGGCAGCATCAGCAGCATCGTCGAAGACTGGAGGATTAATGGTCACGCCAAAGTGGCTCATCATTGTCTTGTTACTGTGATTTACTTGCGCGATTATTTGTTCCAGCCTTTTCCAATTTCCAACTAATTAAAAAGGTGTGCGTGTTAAAGGCGCTTTTCAACTTTCTATGTTCGCTCTTCGCTCTCCTTCTAGGGGATATATTCCGGTATGCGATGCGGAGGCAATTTAAGTTTTCCGCTCTGGATTTCGGAGTTTAATCGACTGGGTTGCGATTTGAGGTTACTTCGAATTGGGTAATTATGGATTATTGAGTTCGACTATTTGTCGACAAAGTTACATATGCTTTAATTTATCAACTTTCGAATTAGATGGATGGAAATTAAGAAAATTGGTTGACATTTTTATTATCCAGTCTTTAATCATTTAATAATACAAACGAGTCCCGTAAAATCACTTATACGGGGTGTCCCGTAAATAAGTACGGTAAATTAGAGGCATGATAGATCGTTAAGAAATATTTAAAATACCCAACTGCAACTTTTCTCTAACCTTCTTAGTTTGTGAGATACAGGCTGTTTAAAGGTACCTACATTTATTAATTCAAAATATTTTTGCAACTCTTGCAACTCTTTACGTCAGGTTAGGTTTGAGCGACTGAGGGTCGCGACGCAATAGATCTGACCGTTACGTTACGTTATGTTACGTTGCTCCGTTATGTGCCTTACTTGCGTGCGTGTGCTCTCTCCTGAGTCTCTCTCTCGTTTACGAAGCAGCGATTCATATATGCTTCGACCGGGAATCGAACCAGGGCCGCTCGCGTGGAAGGCGAGCATTCTACCACTGAACCACCGATCCTACATTAAAATTCTATGCAAAGCTGGTATTCGTAGTGCTGGTGATCTACTTGAATTTGTTCGGATGAATTTTTACTATTATTTCCATAATTTCTTTTGCGCGATTGATCTTTTTTATTTATTTACAGCATCGGTTGTCAGGACGGTAGGTTGTGTTTACTGGTTTTCAAGTTTGACACGTTGGTAAGTGATTTATTTACCGTTCAGTCGTCAAAAAGTAATAAATAGCATAAAAACAATTTCACCAAAATGCAAAATATATTTTAAACTCATCGACAAGTATAAATGTCACTTTTGACATTTCGTTCATTTCGAAGAAATTGAAATTATTTTATTCGGAATTTATTTCAATACGATCGCGCAAAAAATGGTGTAAGCATCTCGAACGTTGAGGGTAATTACAACGTTTGCATGTAGATTCCTCTCGTAAATTTGGACAAAATGATATGAGGATTAAGGGGTCTAGCACATTTACTTTTCGAAATACAGGGTGTTGAAATTTTGAAAACTTGAATGTTTTAATTCGATAACTTTAAAATGGATGGATAAATTGATTTGACATTTGGGAGGTTGTTTTTAAATGTAAAAGGGCATATTTTGATAGAAATAGTAGTTTGTGCAACTAGTGTGGATATGATGGCCATATCGCACGAGGACGAAGTTCAAGTGCGATATGGACAATCCACACGAGTCGAACAGCATGTTTTTTCTACGACCCACTTAAGAAATAATCTAGAAAATAAAAATTTCTATAAACTGTAATAAAACTTCAAATTGAAAATTTAACAATTCAATTTTATGTTTCCACTAATTTGTATGTGGTAAAAGTACAGTTCTTGAATGTCCAATTTGTATAGTGCTACGGTTTCCCTTTTCAAACATACGATGCTGTTATATGTAGATCTTGCCAGTCGGACTCCCTCATGAACGGTACCGTACCATTATCTATAATTATGAATATTCTGCTAAATACTTCAAACGTCTACCTGTTGTTGTTATCAATTTCAAGCAGAATAATTATTTATAAATAAAATTAACAATTAAAAAAATCTTCTTCACGGGGAATCGAGCCCAAGTCTACCGCATGAGAGTCTGGTTTGCTTACTACTCGACCACCGAGGAATATAAGGTGTTTCAAAAATATGGTACAATAAAAGTTTACGAACTCCTCGTACCACGCCACTGGCTACTTAGAATTTGACATAATCAATACTGTTGATGTTAACTGTATAAACCCTCACTTTGTGGAATCTACTCATCATATGGTTTTAAATGAAACTAACTGTTTCTAAATGACTCCACAATATATTTGAAAAAATGTGTAAATTGCAATTTACACTGTTGATGTGTTTTGAAGAGACAATAATCCACAAAAAAATTTAATTTTTTAGCTCTTTAATATTTACGTTTTTTTTTTAATTTCTACTTAAATTTCTCCTCCTCTGGTATCACTTAAAACCTAACAACAAGTTATGGAAATAGGTACATCACAAATATCATCGTAAAGAGTTGACTCCGTAATGCTCGAAGTGCAATAAAAAGGTATAAATATTGACATAGAGATGCTTTTTCCGTGTTCATAGATTTATAAATCAAGTTAAAACGACCACTAGGGCTCTAGAGGTATGAATATTTCCGAAAAAAAAATGGATATTCAAACAAATCAAGTAAGTGCATGCGAAATTTCTCGGTTATTTTGATGCACGACTGTAATTCGGGGAAATATTTCCCAAATAAGCAGTCAATTTGTCAAACTGACGTTATTAATTCATTCTTGTCATCAATAACCATACTGTGAAAAAAAAAGAGATGTAGTTTGTTCTTGGAATCCGCTTCATGTAAGAAGAACCCACGTGAAGTCGCGCGAAGTTGTCAAAATCAGCAGCATATTGTAAAAGTGACATTCAGTAGCGTAACATTTTGTAGTTTAACACAAAATTGAAATTTGTCAGCCTCAACAGTGGATAATTTTTCCTTTAACACCAACACGTTTTTTGGAATGCATGGTCTTAGAGATCAATTAAATTAGTGCCAAAGTGACATAAATTTAACTAATTTCCAATGAACCATTCAATAATAATAAATAAATAAACCATTTTTAATTCCCAACTTTAACTCGTCAACGACGACGTAAGCAAAACATTTTATATTCATTATTTTCAATTTATCATCTTCCAAGTTTTTTGGTACAACCTGTATATTAAAAGTAGTATAGCCGTTCCTTTTATAAACTTTCGATTAGTATTCGAAAACTCCCATAGGCCTAACAATTGCTTCTGCTGGAGCTTTCAATTTATCACAATATTTAGGTTCAAGGGGTTTTGTTGCCATTCCACTTCAATTTCCGTACACAGACTGTATTTTCTCAACAGGAAATTGTGCATTAAGAACTCCACATACCCATTAACCATTTATGACATAAAGCAATACTCTTAAATAGATTTTCCGTTCGAAAAGACTTTATGAATTCCATACAAAATATCTTCTGTATGTTCCTGTGGAAAATATTGTGGTTCACTTTCCCAAATTAATTAACTAGTAGTACGAGGATGTATTCATATATAGTTAGCCTAGACCAGTTCCATGTATAAACAAAATATTGCGTTACCATAGCAACGGAAAATAACTCATTAGAAGTGTCAGTGTGAAGCTGGACGTCAAAAAAGTAAACCAGAGTTACGCAATAAATTAAAAGAAAAAAGATGTCCACCGAAATTGTGAAAATCGGAAAATTTGAGTATCGGGCCATCATCAAGTACCTGTACTTAAAAGGGTTAAGCAGATTTCCGAAGATATGCTTAATACCCTTGGTGATCAATGTCCTTCGTCCTCTCCAAAGCCTAAGAAGTTACGTGTCCAAAAATCTGCTGGAAAAGTTCTTGCTTCAGTGTTTTGGGATTGCCCTGGAGTAATCATGATTGATTTTTTGGATAAGGGTAGTGTTTTGTTTTTTTAGGACAAAGCCCCTGCACACAAATTTCATGTTGCCATACAAAGAATTCGTGATTTAGGGTTTGAATTACTAGAACACCCCCCTTATTCACCAGATTTGGCTCCGTCCGACTATCATCTCTTTCCTCAACTGAAAAGAAGTTCAAAAGGTCGTAAATTTTCTTCCAACGAGGAGGTGATAAAAGCTGTGAAGGTCTGGTTTGCACAGCAAGAAGAAACATTTATTTTGAAAGGTCTAGAGACGTTGCAGATTCGCTGTAATAAATGTATCCATCCAATATCCATCCTGGCAGGATCGCCATGTAATGTGGTTGTTACGGGGTGGTATTCGACGTGGATCGGCCTCTCAACTGATGGTTTTGCTGGTCACTCGGAGGGTCATCTTACAGGAATAAAACAACTACCTGTAGCACTGGGATACGTTCTATTTATTACTTAATTTTACTACTATACATTATACTACTTATTACTTATGAATTGAGATATTCATATTCTAACATTCACGTTAACATTAACACTAATATTAATAATAATTCTTAAAACATTATCGTTTGCATATTTATACGACAAGTCAAGTTCATCATAAGTAAATATAAATAATACTATTTATGTTTATTTCACGCTCTGAACTTGACTTCGTACGTGCGACCTTCCTACTTCTATTTATGTAACGTTCTTATGATTTATTGAAATTAGCTTTGAGGGAATTTATGTCTTTCATTTAAATATTATTGTTAACTTATTTTATTGACCAAGAGGCATCACAAGGAGAATATGTTGAGTAATATTTTGACAATGAAATTTTGTTTCTATAGTAGGCTAAGACCCATTCTCCACACACCTAACCTAACCTTCGTGTGAATTGTAGCAAGACCTAGCCAGGATTGTTTATTTATTAGTATTTAAAGGAAATGTGACGTTTCTGAGCTAATTTTCCTGGCCTAGAATGATTCAGATAATTAATTCCATCCATATTTTTGAAAATAAAACCCCTTAAAACCATCTTCATTTGTTTTTTCCTGATAAACCAATTTCTGAATGAAAAAAAACAGCAAAAAAATAAAAAATCCAGAGATCTCCTCCAAGCATTTTCCTACACGACTGGCTAAGCTTTCATTATAACTGGAATATTTCTTTGGAAACCCATTTTTAAATAATAGTAAGTAATACTCGCGTTTGTCCTGACGTTCTCCCGTTTATACCCTCGAATGTTTCAGATCCTTTCGGAAGTAGAATACTGTCAACAAGCAGCTTTCCTGCTAGTAAATTGCACTCTTTTGTTTGAAAAGCATGCTTTTTAGTTACTGAATGGGTTCATCAAAAATTCAGAATTAACCTTACCCTCTTGACTTTCCTTTGCACATTCACGTTGAATTTGAACGGTAGCTGCAAACAGAGTCAAACTGACACTATTTGTTTTGGAAAAATTATATTTTTGAAGATTTTGCACTGTTCCTTTAATATAGTCAAATGCAGTCTTAGTATGCGGGTCATGTCAGTTATGTCACTTTGACAATTCTAAGTGACAATATGAATAATAAGAAGCAACTTTCCGGTATTTTGCATCCTCAAGCAAAAAAAAATGGTGCTTGATCTGATAGATTATTTCGAGAATGAATGAAAAAGTGGAAATTCGTCAACCAGTGTGCAGGAAACATCAACCATCATTATTTTCTCCGGGTATATTTGTAATCTCACATTTTGTTAACCTCTGTTTCTTCTGATTTGATACATAGAGGAAAGTCACCAAATATGGAATAGTATCCTAATATGGAATGCCTTCATTTCTCTAAGACTATAAGTATGAAACGCAACACTCGACCATCTTCTGTTTCATTCGGTCTACTAACTATCGCACCCACACCATCGATTCAGTTGCGCGAATGCTTCACGTGTGGCAGGCGTGTTTTGTTTTGTTGTCGTGCAGAAAATTTTAAAGGTAAGTAATAAACGAGTATTACCAGCTGTTATGTTTGTTTACGTAAGTGTTATACTATTTAGTATATCGGTATTATGTTTATTTCACCATTTTGTGATCTTTTGTCATTAAAATATTGTGACTTTAAAAAATATTTAGGAGAGTTTGAATTAGTATAAAAATCCAAATATGGACAGTCGTCGGTGTCTAATTATGGAATATTAAATTAAATGCCTGATGTGTGGGCTCTGGGCACATTATGATTGTGCTGGTCCAGAGTTTGATACTTGGATCTGTGACTTTTGCAAGTAATTATGTAACTTCTTCCATTTATCACAATTTATTATATTTTTGTTATTGTTATGTTGATTTATGCTTATATTCCATATATGAATACCTATTTCATATTTGGTTACTCATTTGTGATTTTGTTTTTTGTGTTAGATTTTGATTTGATAACTAATATATTTGATTAAAGGCTGTTAATTATTACTACATATAAATGTATGACTGATTAGTAAAAACATTAAACTGTTTTAATTTATATGAAGTTTTTTTTATATCCCAAAAACAAAATGGTATTCCATATTTGGTGACTTTCCTCTATGGTTAGTGACCTCTGAACCCGCACAATAAGAGCTCTTTTGACTATATCAATTCAATCACAGACAAACAACCACTCTGTCTATGGGAATTCAACGCTATTTGCAGCTGCTCACTAGCAAGATCGATGTTATTAAGGTCGGGAGATGAAGGGGACTGTTCAAAATACGGGATACTATGGAAGTCTGAAGGTTCTTATATAACTCCCGCACGATCTGGTAGAGTATTATCAAAAACGTATGACAGTGTTCATAACAAATGCCTACTCGAACCGCAACTGTACAGGGTTTCTCATTATATTTTGACCTCTGCTCATATTTATTAATTTCGGGAATACAAAAAAAAGTTTCAAATAAAAGTTCTATTATTTTATCTTTACCGACCAAAAATGTACCAACAATCTGAATTTTGTATACAGGGATTGCCCAATAAAATGCATCTTCAATATTTCAAATGGGACACTCTGTATTTTTTAATAGTTTTGAGTAGCCATGCCTTTCCTGATTACAAACATATACCATTGTGTGGCATTGGTTTTGTTTTATAATGGTCTTATTATAAGATAAGAAATAGATTCACATATAGTTCAAAAACAACCTGTATATTTGGAAATTCAACAAAATTAATGACTTAGGATACAATACTACATTTAAAATAACAATAGACGCTCTCCAAAGTTACCAATGCACAAGTAATATCTTCCATTTTGGTATAAGCACTGACAGCTAATAATAAATTAATAATTGCTTCATTTTGAAATGTTACCATTTTTTAGTACTATCCTTTATCAGGAAATGCAGGGCTACTCAAAACTATGAAAAAATACAGGGTGTCCCATTTGAAATATTGAAGATGCATTCAATTGTATACAAAATTCAGTCTGTTGTTACATTTTTGGTCGGTACAGGTAAAATAATACAACTTTTATTTGAAACTTTTTTTTTGTATTTCCGTAATTGATGAAAATGAGTAGGGGTCAAAATATAATGAGAAATAATGTACCTCCTTTGAATTGTTGAACTTTTTTGCAGTTTATTATCAATCCTGAAGATGTAACAACTTTTACGGAACAGTTAATTTGTATAATAAAAATCTTTCTTATAATTCATAGTTAGCAGCTTCCAAAACAAGATAAAAATACAAAAATTTCTTTGGCGTCGAATGGGAGGTTGAGTTCGGATCTGTATGAAAAATCTGTGAAAGAGATTGTTGATTGCTGTTGCGGTAGTCATGATGTCCTTGTGTAGTACAATAGATTCGTATTTAATGATATCCTTTTGAAAGGGTTGTTGGGGATGTAGATAGCCGGAGAAAAATCATTAAATATAAATCAGGTGAACCTAAAGTAAAACGACTGAAAAAGTAAATTATTCATCTATTTTATTTACAGTTTCCAGCAAATAAAATGTCATTTTAGTGAAGCGCGTTAACAACAGATGTCAAACAAAGATCATCAACAACTACTTCCCTGGCTATATGCCACGAAGGACATTGTGTAATGGATGTGTTGTCGATGAATACTTCCGTACATTATAAGTGTGGAAGGGCCTCTGAAAAGGTGGTGTTGCGGGTTACTTGGAGGATCATCTTAAGAGGAATTAAACAACTACTTCTAACACTGGGACATGTTTGATTTATTTATGAAATACATTACACTACATACTAAACTAATACTATACATAAGTACCTAGCCGTATAGCATTCTTATACGTAACGGTTTATTAATTACTAGTAGGTGACTATTCAACTATATAGAATAGTCTTCTTCAAGTATTCTGTATCGACTTCTTCTTTTGATCAATACTGAAAGTATATTTATACAGTGCTATTCAAAAGTCTCCTCCCCCCCTCGTATCTTTTGAACGGCTACACTTACATTAATAAAATTTGGAGGGTGAAAATAAAGATACGAGGGGGAGGGGACTTTTGAATAGCACTGTATAACTGGCCAAGTTCGAGCAAAACAGATGAACGTATAATTGTTGTTGTCTTGCACCACGCTTGAACTTGACAATAACCTTCTTTTACTTATATTTATATAATAATGAAATGTTCGAACGTTTTGTTGAAATAAGATCAAGGGAATTTAATTCTTATTTTAAATATTTATATCATATTATTATGTTTTCAAACAGGGTTGGTTTAGTTAGCAATTCGAAAGGACATTATCATTTATAAACCGGTTTCGACAAATACGCATAAAATCATATAGATTTTGAAGGATCTTTTCTTTAGTGAATCAAAAAATCTTCCAATTTTAGTAGAGTTACTTTTAAAGTTTTGATCCTAGGGTTGATTTGAGGCTAGAAGAGTATTGCTATACGTGAACAAAATTATATTGGTTCTTGAACAACGGATGTACATACATCACCGCTACGAAAGGTGCGTCTGCATCCTATTTTGATCGCTGTAATTTCTCCCGATTGATAGGCCGCGCTTGCGCGAAATCTAGTGCCACGATAAGTTTTTCGAGTCATTACCAATATAATAAAACAAAATAACTACTTCCAGTTGATATCCAATTTAATAAAGTGAATCTAAATTTTAATTATGTATATTTCTTTCTAGTTACATGAGTTTATCTGTTCTGTCAACAATTTTTTTTATCTCTTCCACCCCCAAGAAGAGGGTAATACCACAAAACACAATTTTACATTTCATAATTAAAAACTGTCTTGTTTGCAAAAGCGGAAAATTATCCGAAACGTCGGAACGTTTTAGTTTTTCTTTTAAAAGTTTATTTTTTATTTTTTGAACGTTGAGAGCAGAAACTGGAAACGTTACGTATCGTTGACAGTGTATTCATTTATATTTTAAAAGAAAAGATTAACCTTTCATGTCGGTCTTTGTTCAAAATGTATACGTGCCTTCTGTATTTTACGTCAAAAAAATAGAAAGTACACATTATATAACACACAAAGAATGTATCATAAAATTTCAACTATAAAATCTCTTTTCATTCTTATACGTAAATATTTTGTGCATTTTATTCTTTAGAGAATAAATATGAGGCTCTTTAGTGAATTTTATTTTTTATACAGTGTGTTTATACTTACTCCTTGTCTCTCGATTTATTCCTTGATTTCCTTGGTGTCCTCGCAGTGCTTTAGTCCTCGGATGACGATCCTTGCCATCCTGTCTTCTTGTGGCATATACGTATACCATTCCACTTCTTTTCTCTCTTCTCTCAGGTAACTTGTGAGGTTCCTGTAGTCCTCTGGTCCGTCGCAGGGTATTTTCACTCCGAGTCTTTCCCGGATTGTTATGAACCTCGTCTTTATGTTTCGTCTTCGATTTCTTTTCTTACGGAGCTTCAGTGGTGGATGCTCCGCAGAATGACGGGTGGTGGTCGGTGCTGCGTCGTCGTCTCCTTGTTTTCGCGGATGGCCCCGTCCATCGTTTCCTCGTTGGCTCTCCTCCGGGCGGCGGCTTCTTTTTTCTGTATGTTCCTTATGGATATCACTTCCGTGAAATCCATCTCCTCTTCTTCACTGTCTTCGTCTTTTCTTGGGGATTCTGTCCTTTGCGTCTTTCTGCGGACGCTTTCTGAGTAGTTTCGGCTTCTCTTCTGCTCTTGCATCGCCTTTGCCATGTTCTCCATGGCTTTTCTTAGGCCTGTCATCTCCTCTTCCATGCGCTGGATGGTTTTCTTCATCTCTTCAGCGGCTTTTTTCGCTTCTACTGCTTCTTTTTTGGCTTGGTCTCTTTCTTCTTGGAGTGTCTTCCTTATTTCCTTGTCCCTCAGCATTTTCGTGACTTCCTCCGTTTTCTTTGTGTTTTCTCGCACCACCATTTCTGCTTTCTTCATGGCTCCTGTTGCCTCGTTGTCCTCGCTGTCCGATGTTGTTTCCATTGTCCTCCTTGTCCTGTTGCTAGCTTGGCTGCTAGCACGGATGTCGTTCTTCTTTTTGGGTGGCATCTTAATAGTTCCTGTCCTCCACAGGTCCTAAAACATACAAAACATCTATCAACTTCGGACTTAAAAAATAAAAATATTTTTCAAGACTTTCATAAATAGAAAAAAAAAAATGTTAAGAAACACTATTTGCGTTTAAAACGCTGTTTTCGTCTTCTGATTAGCTTTCACGTACCTGAATATTAGGAAGAAAACAAATATCGACAATTCCCTACATGGAAAACAAACTTTTAGATTGTGTCCAAATATTTCATATACGACACAAATCGAGTATTGCACGAGAATCAAGCTGTGTCCCAAAAAACAATGCCCAGTCATAGAAATTCGGGAACCATCCTGCTTTATGTTGTATCATAATTCACCTATTCACTTTGTTCTGTTGTTCTACTTCTGTCCTCATATAATATCTAGCTCTAGAAAGGCTCAGTTCACCAGTGCGGTGGAAAATAATTCAACAAAAATTAATACAAAAAAATTCGCTAAAAATAATCCCAAACACTTTATCCAATCACACAACGAACAATTTTGTCACGAATTTTGTTTGTATAAATATTCTTTTATTCTCTAATTCGGTCAACAAAATTTCATGCATATTCTATGGCTTTGCTTCATTACTCGACACCTCTCCTTTTTTTCTTAGTCGATAATTTAAAATGCAAATTTTGTTTTTCATCTCGTCGAAATTTGTTTGAAATTTAATTATACACAAGCGACCGGACCGGCAGATTGGAACGCACTGTTTCAAGTAGATTATAATGTAAAAGTTTTGGGCGGCAAAAAGTTTCCAAAAACATTATTCCGTCATTATCAGAGCACTAGCTTTTGTTCCCTCAACAATTCCAAGTCTATTTTTGGTTTTCGGTGGAATTAATCAGCGTTACAATTGAAGTTTGGTGTAAAATACCGGCTGGTATTTGTTATGTTGAAATAAGCCTTTTTTTAAACTTCCATGACTGTATTTGAAGGTGAAAAAATGATTTCATCAAAAATCTAAATGGACCAGTCAATTTTTCGCGTTTTACCCTTTTTTTCAGCGAAAAACCCCCACCTCTCCCATCTGCGTAGATTCAGACGCTGCATTTTTCCCCGTGCATTATACTTTGGCAAGTTTATCTGAAGTCGTGAAAGGAATGCAGTCGAAAACATTCGATATTGCCACGTTAACTATGAAAAAGCTAAAGTGCTAAGTGTGTAGTGATAATAATTAGAAAAGGGACTTTTTATTATTAACAATATCAACAATATGATTGAACGTTAATTCTTTAATGTGCTTGTTTCCTTGGATTTTTTTCTATTAACATTATTTTTTAAATTTACGAATATTAAAAGATGAACACTTTTCCAAATTTGTTATGGGCTTATTCAAGCTCTGGCAGCGTTGTACGGAAACCATAATTACCACATCCTCCGAATTACATAATTGGTGATTATTATCGAAAGCTGACTTCTTATTGGCAAGCACGTGCGTGTGTTCTTCCCTCTCACTTCATCAATTGATTGATATTGATTTATCCAGTGGCGTTGGTATTGTCAGTGACATTTGTATTTTGAGTTTTACTTGGTAAAATAGGTACCGTACGCCATTTGCACGTTTATGTCAGATAGGCGCCATGTTTTACCGCCTCTTACCGATGCCCCGTAGTTTCAGATAAACTTGCCAAACTATAGTTATGTCGTTTTCAGTTGAAAAAAAGGTAGAACGTGTCGCGGGACACACGGTAGGAACTTTAGTTCCTTTTAAGCAAAAATTATGTAATACATCTGACGTTATAGATAAACAATTTGCATATTCCTCAGTGGTCGAGTAGTAAGCAAACCAGACTCTCACGCGGTAGACCCGGGTTCGATTCCCCGCGAAGAAGTTTTTATTTAATTGTTAATTTTATTTTTAAATAATTATTCTGCTTGATATTAATAACGACAACAGGTAGACGTTTGAAATATTTAGTAGAATATTCATTATTATAGATAATGGTACGGTACCCTTCATGAGGGAGTCCGACTGGCAACATCTACTTATAACAGCTTCGTATATTTAAAAAGGGAAACCGTAGCATAATACAAATTGGACATTCAAGAACTGTAAGTTTACCACAAAAAAATTAGTGGAAACATAAGATTGAATTGTTAAATTTTTAATTTGAAGTAATATTACAGTTCATAGAAATTTTTATTTTCTAGATTTTTTCTTAAGTGGGTCGTAGAAAAAATATGCTGTTCGACTCGTGTGGATTGTCCATATCGCACTTGAACGATTGAGCACTTCGCCTACGGCGTCGTGCTCAAACTTCGTCCTCGTGCGATATGGCCATCATATCCACACTAGTTGCAAAAACTACTATTTCTATCAAAATATGCCCTTTTACATTTAAAAACAACCTGCCAAATGTCAAATCAATTTATCCATCCATTTTACAGTTATCGAATTAAAACATTCAAGTTTTCAAAATTTCAACACCCTGTATTTCGAAAAGTAAATGTGCTAGACCCCTTAATCCTCATATCATTTTGTCCAATTTTACGAGAGGAATCTACATGCAAACGTTGTAATTACCCTTAACGTTCGAGATGCTTATACCATTTTTTGCGCTATCGTATTGAAATAAATTCCGAATAAAATACTTTAAATTTCTCCGAAATGAACGAAATGTCAAAAGTGACATTTATACTTCTCGATCAGTTTAAAATATATTTTGCATTTTGGTGAAATTGTTTTTATTACTTTTCGACGTCTGAACGGTAAGTAAATCACTTACCGACGTGTTAAACTTAGGAACCAGTAAACAGAACCTACCGTCCTGACAACCGATGCTGTAAATAAACAAAAAAGATCAATCGCGCAAAAAAAATTATGGAAATAATAGTAAAAATTTATCCGAACAAATTCAAGTAGATCACCAGCACTGCAAATACCAGCTTTGCATAGAATTTTAATATAGCATCGGTGGTTCAGTGGTAGAATGCTCGCCTTCCACGCGGGCGGCCCGGGTTTGATTCCCGGCCGAAGCATATAAATTGCTGCTTCGTAAACGAGAGAGAGACTCAGGAGAGAGCACACGCACGCAAGCAAGGCACATAACGGAGCAACGTAACATAATGTAACGTAACGGTCAGATCTTTTGCGTCGTGACCCCCGGTCGCTCAAACATAACCTGACGTAAAGAACTAAAGTTCCAATAAGAAGGTTAATAGAATAAAAGAAGAATAAAAGAAGTACAAGGAAGCTACGCTATTGAAAAAAAAAGTATAAGTATAATTACGAGGGAGAAAACACCCCCTTCCACTTTTAAAACTCATCAACTTCTTTAATCTCAGCATAACTCGACACGTTAGCGTAATCGAGTACAAAGCCCCACCTCAATTAATGTACTTTTACCATACCACTCCATTCCCCCCCGGTTCCCTAAAATGTCACCTCCAAAGGTTCATGCGTGAATAGTCGCAGAAGGCCGTGGTGGTGAGATGAGAGTGGCAATTACTCAACTGCACCACTCGTTTCAGCACAATGAAATCTCTGGCCTCTATCGACAAGAGATAGGGAGAGAGGAGAGTCTCTGAAAAACAAATCGGATGAAATACTGCCTGACTGGTTTTGTTGAGGGGAATTTCAATGATACTTTCAGATTTTATTTTTGTTTTTGTCGAAGTCGAAGGGTCAACGCAGACAACGAAAATTAAATGAGATCCATTGATAAAAAAAATCTATTCAATGGAATTGAAAAATAAATAAATCAGGTAGAATAATTGCTGGATCCTAAAACCTTCTATTATCCTGAGGTGGGTTATAGGGCACGACAGGGAAACGGCTGGACTAAAAATTTTAGCACCCAGTGACGCCTCGGACCTAACGACTTCGAAAATTGCGGAGCTAGCCAAACGTTACACCCATGCTCAATCCCTTAAGACATGGGATGGAATCAAAGAATGCAGTCTTGCCAGGATAGCCCTGGGTGACCCTGGGAAGCTGTCGCCGAAGAAATATTTGGCGATGACCAGGAAAAACCTACGTTCAACAGTAGGATTTCTGACTGGCCATACCTCCATACTATGGGGCTAGTGGACACACCTCTATGCAGGATGTGTGAACAGGAAGATGAAACTGCCAGGCATGTCTTATGTGAGTGTCTCCGGGAGTTATCGTCAATAAGAGAGTGTGTGTTCGGTGAGTCTTGGCCTACACCTGCCGATATAAAGGAGATTTCTCCTAGTGACCTGTCCACCTTTCTGGGAAGAACAAGATGGACGGGAGGAAGGATGTACAATGGGTTACAGGTGATGTGGGCTTACACTAACCCTCCCTACTCTACAGATACAGATACAGAACCTCTTAAGCTTTACTGGCTATTCAACAGGGGGATGAAGTTCGCCATTACGTATGATTCTTCGGTACCGATCTTGGTTTTGATGATCCGGTCTTGCTCAAATACTTGTAATCTTGATTTTGCGAACTCAGAGAGGCATAATTAGATCTAAGAGACCGGAAAATTGCGACCAGCAGCATGGAATCCTGGGGTATGATAGTTTTAGGATGTTTTGGACCCAATAGCTTCAGTAATTCATCCATTCCCATTGAGTAGGCACTTTTTTGGTAGTTAAATAACAACTTTGAGATTTTGTGGTGGGATCTGAGTGTTTTCAGAGCTTCTTTGGCTTGTAGAAGTTGTGTTATTCAGTTTTCCGCTTGTCAAACTTATTATGTCTCTCCGAATCGGCACAAACATCATTTAATGATGGTACACATAAATTATTTTGACCTTTTTTTTCTCATGAAAACATATAAACGTGGAGAAAAGGAATCGGGATTCCTCGGAAGACTAATTGAAGCACTTAATTCTTTCTTTTTATTAGTAGTTTCTTTCCGGAAAATTTAATTAACTCGGGGACCGACATAAATTTTGAATTCTTGAATCACCACTAGTGCCAGATTAAGAAGCCCGCGAGGGAAATGTTCGAGAGTCTTATTCTATTTGATCGACTAAGTTTTAGTTCTAGAACGTTCGGTGATGACACAGGATGCATTTTTAATGAAAATATACTCTAAGTGGTTAAACTTGCAAAAAATAAAATGTTAATAACAAGAAAATGAGGGGAAAGGTCTTTATTCCTTTCAACAATACTTTTTTTTGGTTCTATAATTTTAATTCCGTCACACAAACGTCCCGACAAATCGTCTGAAAATAAACGTAGATAAAATGAAACGCACTCGGTCTTTTCCACTACATGAAATCCCTCAAAGTCGCAAGGTACACATGTTCTCCCGTCTCCCTTGGGTCAAAGGCGCACAGTGCCATTTGTCGAAGGATTTTGGGATTTACACTGCATCGAAGACAGGAGGTATTTTCATTCGCATAAAATATATGGAAGGCTATAAATATTGTCACTTAAATCTGTTATCGACAAAATCTCTATGGGATAGTAACAATATTTCGATTGATTTTTTTAATTTAATAAAAATGGAAGCTAGTCTGGCTAGTCTGACGAAACAATGAGGCTGCAATCCTAAAAAATGGAACAACAAATCGAAAAATGGAAAAATGACGCCTTTATTCGGCTCGAAGGACCAAAAAATGTGGTAACTAAATACTTAGAAGACAGCTGGTATTGAAAAAAATCAACATTTTGCTTTATTTATTTTGTTTTGAGTTATTTTGAAACCCTGTACGTGAAGATTTGAACCTCTTTTGATACGCTATAGACAGAATTCTTATTACGAGGTCATTAAGGTCCATTTACTTTATTACTAAATTATAAAATGCTCTCCGTACATTCCCTGGCTTTCCACTATACCCGAAAGGATGTTTATATATCCACGACAATTAGAGTTTATGTGTTAGCTCGGTAATTGCTTAATTGCTCCAATAACCATTGGTAGGTATTCGTTGTTGTCGATGTAGTTCTGAACTAGTTTAGGATTATGAGTCTCGATTATTATTAGAAGTTGCTGACATAGCTATACACCAGTCAAGTTTCTCTTCTTTTGATGGGATGTATGTATTATTTTGGGGTGACATTCACTGAGACCTAAAAGATCTATTATGCCCCCTTACTTTTACTTAGCTTCTGAGGATAGTCTCAGAAACTAGTAGCTCCTTTTCCCGGAGGAATTTTAGGATATCTGCAGGCTTCAACTTAGGAAAATGTTCCTTTTCTATCCAGTAATCTCCCAGGTACTGTGCTCTAGGATTCTGTGCTGTGCAGTTGGAAGGTATGTGGATGAAGGTTTGTCCCGTTGTTAGGATCCCTGTTGAAACTCTTAGCGCAGTTTTACTTTGACTTATGCATTCATTTGATCTCAACAGGTTGGAGTCACCCAGAAGAGTTTTTGATTGTATAAGCCCTATAACGAAATGTCAAAAGTGACATTTATACTTCTCGATCAGTTTAAAATATATTTTGCATTTTGGTGAAATTGTTTTTATGCTATTTATTACTTTTCGACGTCTGAACGGTAAGTAAATAACTTACCGAAGTGTTAAACTTAGAAACCAGTAAACACAACCTACAGTCCTGACCACCGATGCTGTAAATATAAACAAAAAAGATCAATCGCGCAAAAAAAATTATGGAAATAATAGTAAAAATTTATCCGAACAAATTCAAGTAGGTCACCAGTACTGCGAATACCAGCTTTGCATAGAATTTTAATATAGCATCGGTGGTTCAGTGGTAGAATGCTCATCTTCCACGCGAGCGGCCCGGGTTCGATTCCCGACCGAAGCATATGAATCGCTGCTTCGTAAACGAGAGAGAGACTCGGGAGAGAGCACACGCACGCAAGTAAGGCGCATAACGAAGCAACGTAACATAACGTAACGTAACGGTCAGATCTTTTGCGTCGCGACCCCTGGTCGCTCAAACATAACTTGACGTGAAGAACTAAAGTTCCAAAAATCTAACAATATGGATAACTTTTCCTATGAATATTTTGAAACAAATCTACAAAAACCTTAAAAGAAAAAAAAAACCTGTTATTTTTTGAAATTGACGGTTTGTACTTTTGGGAATTGAAAATTATGCATCGATTGACTGGTCCATGAAAGTGATAACATGTCGGTATATGTACGTCATAATCCTATTTGGGAAGTAATTTAGAAGTGAACTCCTGGTCAAGTCGAAACGGAATATGAATACAACAAAGCTCTGCCGTTTGGTCGATATCAATTTTTATAGTTCTTTCTTAAAAAATGTCGCTATATCAAAAAGCCACAAATCAAATCAGAAAGTGTAAATTGTGTTACATCGTTGTTTGCTCCGTGTCCTCTACTGCAATCAATTGAATTGCTGAGAATTATTGCGTAATAAATCTATCAGATATGCTATCAGGGTCGTCGATCATCTGCTGCTATGCGTTTCTGGCCCTGCGGTCCTTGAGTGGTATCATTCAACTGTTATCAGATAGATAACAATGTTGAGAAGCATCATGTGGCAATTATTGCCGTTAGGACAGAAATTATAACCCCCAGGAGATAATAGATCTACTTATTATCTGCTCAGAACTGAAATTTTGTTATTATTTTACAAGAAAGAACACTATCTCGCTCTAAGTTTGGATTCTTCTTCTAATTTCTTCCAAAAATTCCGAACCGAGCTGATTACACAAGTAGGACAATGAAAATATGAGAAAAACAGCTTGAAAAAGAGAGAAAGTATGAATGTGTGCGCATCGAGGCGTGTACTTAGTTCCATAGGCTGGCCGAATATTGATTGCCCCATTGGATTGGTTTATTTGAACACTTAATTCATTAAAATTATGTTTACCTTTAGAATGAATTTTTATTTCAATTTTTTCAAGAAGTTTATATTTTATGTTTAGAATAGGTGTAGGTACCTACCTATTTTTTTTATTCAATTTATTAATGGAAGGGATTTTTGGAACTTTAATTCTTTACGTTAGGTTATGTTTGAGCGACGGGTGGTCGCGACGCAAAATATCTGACTGTTACGTTACGTTACGTTATGTTACGTTGCTTCGTTATGTGCCTTGCTTGCGTGCGTGTGCTCACTCCAGAGTCTCTCTCTCGTTTACGAAGCAAGCATTCTACCACTGAACCACCGATGCTATATTAAAATTCTATGCAAAGCTGGTATTCGCAGTGCTGGTGATCTACTTGAATTTGTTCGGGTAAATTTTCACTATTATTTCCATAATTTTTTTTGCGCGATTGATCTTTTTTGTTTATTTACAGCATCGGTTGTCAGGACGGTAGGTTGTGTTTACTGGTTTCTAAGTTTAACACGTCGGTAAGTGATTTACTTACTGTTCAGACGTCGAAAAGTAATAAATAGCATAAAAAACAATTTCACCAAAATGCAAAATATATTTTAAGCTGATCGAGAAGTATAAATATCACTTTTGACATTTCGTTCATTTCGAAGAAACTTAAATTATTTAATTCGGAATTTATTTCAAAATGGTATAAGCATCTCGAACGTTAAGGGTAATTACAACGTTTGCATGTAGATTCCTCTCGTAAAATTGGACAAAATGATATGAGGATTAAGGGGTCTAGCACATTTACTTTTCGAAATACAGGGTGTTGAAATTTTGAAAACTTTTGATTTGACATTTAGCAGGTTGTTTTTAAATGTAAAAGGGTATATTTTGATAGAAATAGTAGTTTGTGCAACTAGTGTGGATATGATGGCCATATCGCACGAGTGCTCAATCGTTCAAGTGCGATATGAACAATCCACACGAGTCGAGCAGCATATTTTTTCTACGGCCCACTTAGGAAAAATCTAGAAAATAAAAATTTCTATAAACTGTAATACAACTTCAAATTGAAAATTTAACAATTCAATTTTATATTTCCACTAATTTTTTTGTGGTAAACGTACAGTTCTTTAATGTCAAATTTGTATAATGCTACGGCTTCTCTTTTTAAATATATGATGCTGTTATAAGTAGATGTTGCCAGTAGGACTCCCTCATGAAGGGTACCGTACCATTATCTATAATAATGAATATTCTGCTAAATATTTCAAACGTCTACCTGTTGTCGTTATTAATATCAAGCAGAATAAATGTTTAAAAATGAAATTAACAATAAAAAAAACTTCTCCACGGAGAATCAACCCGGGTCTACCGCGTGAGAGTCTGGTTCGCTTACTACTCGACCACCGAGGAATATGCAAATTGTTTGTCTATAACGTCAGATGTATTACATAATTTTTGCTTAAGAGGAACTAAAGTTCCTACCGTGTGTCCCGCGACACGTTGTACCTTTTAGTTTATTAATTATGGTTATCTCATGAAATCTGTTTTATTTTCAAGTTACATTGGCTAAAATAATATCCTATTGTTGTTAGAAATTAATTGTCAACTTGGTCAGAAACGATCAAGTTGCCAAAAATGAATTTTAAGATGTACAGGCTACGTAATAACGATTGTATTTTTCTATTTCTTCAACACCCTCACTCCTTCCATGTTGGGAACATACTGAATACCACCGACTAGTGAATTCCACTGTAAAGGACAATGTTGCCGGATTAAAGTGTTTAGTTTCACCTAATGGTGCATGAGTTCGAAAAAAGTCAACGATAACGAGACAAAAATATCATTTGTAGAAATTAATTTGCGCTTCTGACAACAGCGGTTAAAATAGTAGGGCAATCAGCATTCGGCCAGCCTCTGGAACTAAGTACACGCCTTGATGCGTGCGCACAATTATTCATTCTCTCTCTTTCAAGCTGTTTTTCTCATATTTTTCTTGTCGCAATCTGTACACCAAGTTTTTGTTCACTCCACTCCACACTATATCCATTGGACTCATTCAAAGTGTATTTTCCAGTAAAATTACTTGGTAATATTAGACAATCTACCTGGGGTTTTCAGTTGTGGATTCCGTAATTCAAAAGAACAGCTTGCGATTGCCTTAAGACATCAAAGTGGGAAAGAAAAATCTAAGTTATCTTATAACGTTTATATTATATACGCTTAAAAGTCAACTCAAACAAAATATAAATTTCATGAACCACTTATTTCTCATAGGAAGAAACTGAACTAGAAGATGCTGTTTCCCTCTAAGCAAAGAAAGGTTTTTTGCCATTATTTACACAGCTAACGTGAAAGGCATATTAGGGGTTGATATTAGAGGAGGGTTGAGGAAAAGTCAGTAGAAAAATCCCTGTTTGTCGGGGTGAATCTCTAACTTATAATATTTTAAAGATGGTGGCCAAAAGTGTTTAATGAAACTAGATTCGTATGTTAGGTGATACTGTTTAAATTTGGTTGCAGTAACTACAGAACTACTTCTTAGTTCTGTGCTCTCAACAAAATCAATCTATCAGAAGGTGTGGAGCTGAGAAAAGGAATGACTGCGCTTGAAGCGTCTGGGATACGCGCGAAGAGGGGAAGAGTGCAGACACGTCAAGAAGCTCCGGCTCCTGGAAGATATTCCAATTCTGGCTCGAGCGGCTGACGAATGCTTGCGCAAGTACTACTTCGCAACCCCATACAGGGCTATGATCCGGGATAGAGAATCCTGGGGAAAAGAGACGAATACACAGCCTCATGGAACCGGCTGGTACACAGATGGCTCATGCTCTGGTGACAGAGCAGGGGCTGAAATCTACCCAAGAAAACAAATCTGTGGTGTACCATTGGGTGATGGTGTATCTGCATATCAGGCCGAGATATACGCTATCTTGGAATGTGCGCAGATAAACCTAGACAGAGGCTATGTGGATCGACGCATAACCATATACACCGACTTACTGATCTTGCAAGTCGGAACGCAGTGCGGCTAGAATGGATTCCGGCCCACTCTGGTTTTGAAGGCAACAAAATGGCGGTTGCACTGGCTGCGGAAGGGTCTGCGACCCGGGCCCGACCCTCGGCCTAACAAAACAAACAATAAGCAAGTAGACGAGGAAGTGGCTGAGGAACCAGCACATCACTCATTGCAATGCTCTGCTGGGTCCTAGACAATCGAACCTTCTACTGAAGGGATGGAGTAATGGACACGCTGGGGCAGCTATTGAACTACCAAGGAGTAGGTTGAGGAAGATAGCAGGACTCCTAACAGGGCACTGCTGTGTGAGGAAGCACCTCTACAACCTAGGAGTAGACGAAAGTTCCCCATGTAGGGGTTGCGGCATGACTGACGAAACGTCAGTCCATGTTCTCTTAGAGTGTCCACACTGGGCTGTATTACGCAGGCGAATCTTCGGAGTCCCTGTCATGGCCCCTGGAGACACAAGCAGGCATCCACTGAAAAAGGTTGTGGCCTTTATTGAAGGGCTCGGCTTCATGGATGTCTAGGTAGCAGGAATGGCACAATGGGCCCGCCAGTGGCCTCAGTGCCGGAACCTTGGCTTTAGTTTGTCTAGGTCAAGGCTCGCCTGC
>CAJUYG010000357.1:0-23989 GCA_910591675.1 Galerucella calmariensis | reverse complement strand
AGTGCCGGAACCTTGGCTTTAGTTTGTCTAGGTCAAGGCTCGCCTGCACATTTAGTAGTAGTAGTAGTGAGAAAAGGCAACATTAATTGCACCACTTAAGATCTTCAAGTCAATCCACTAATACGCGTATCCAAGTTCATACTGAACTTTGCATTCAAACGAACGCGCTTTAAAAATGTCATCTGCCAGATGTGTCAATCATGGAACGAACGATAGTAGGCTTACGTTTAACATTTTACGTCAATTATTTTTGGTAGTTTTTTTTTGTCGTAACCCTTTATAAGTGACGATGTTTCCGAAGCATTTACAAGAAAAATGACTGGAGGGCCAGATGTTCACACCTACACTAGGTTGGATTTCTGAATTAGTGGCAAACTTTTCGACTAGCTATTAGATACTGTATATAAGTTGGCTCCTTATGGTTTGTAAACAGCTTTTACAAATTAACACATAAGTGGAAAAAAGTAACACCAACTGTTCCTAGATTCGAGATAGATTGTGTAGAAAAATATGGAGAGATTTCACAGATGGTTATAACTAGAATTGCAGAAGTTTTATTGCTAGATAGAATATAATTCAAGTATATAAAAGTGTTTTTTAGTTTTCTCCACAAGTATATTATACACTAAGGTGGTGAAGACTATTATTATTGACCGATGATTATAAATGTCTTCACCACAATGGTGTAAATATTTTTTTTCCACTACCAGCCAAGTTTAAGACAAAAATTAAAAATAATTCACAAACTCACCACGAGAAGCGTTTGCTCCGTCGTCTGACTGACAAGTACACTGTCAGTCTTCGATATACTATGAACGTACTCGTTATGTCATCTGTCATTTTTCGATGAGCGCGAATTTTGAACTAATGGCATTTTTGGCATTATTTCTTTTTGCTCTGCAAACTAGACCTTCACAGCTTTTATTACCCCCTCGTTGGAAGAAAATTTACGACCTTTCAAACTTTTTTTCAGTTGAGTTAAGAGATGATAGTCGGACGGAGCCAAATCTGGTGAATAAGGGGGGTATTCTAGTAATTCAAACCCCTTAATCACGAATATTTTGCATGGCAACATGAGATTTGTGTGCAGGGGCGTTGTCCTGCAATAACAAAACACCTTTGGATAGCTTTCCGCGTCTTTTCTCTTTAATTTTTTCCCGTAGAGTGGTCAGTAATGTCGAGTAGTAATCTCCGGTTATTGTTCTACCCTTATCCAAAAAATCAATCATGATTACTACATGGCAATCCCAAAAAACTGAAGCAAGAACTTTTCCAACAGATTTTTGGACACGAACCTTGTTAGGTCTTGGAGAGGACGAAGGACATTGATCACCAAGGGTATCAAGCATATCTTCGTAAATCAGCTTACCTCTTAACCCTTTTAAATACAGGCTCCAATTTTTCGATTTTCACTATGGTTTATTTTCTTGACGTCCAACTTCACACTGACACTTCGAATGAGTTATTATTCGTTTCTATGGTAACGCAATATTTTGTTCATGCATGGAACTGGTTTGGGCTAACTAAATATCAATACATTCTCGTATTATCTCTATTTATTATACAGTGTGTTAATTTTTGAGACTTCAAAGATAGATGGTCAACCGAATCTTATACTAACATTTACCTCATAAAGATAGCACTGCACGTAATTTTTTAGTTCTTCCACTGTCACCCATAGTTTTTATATCCTTTCTGGATTCTGCAGGCAAAACTGCCGGTAAAATGAACCCATAATTCATGGAACAGAGGGAATGGTCACAGCATATAATTACTTTCCAGAAATTTAGTGCAGTTCGCATAGACGTGCTGCATCGAAAGGGGGTTAATATACGACTTTTGACATTTCAAGTGATCTGAATATTCTATGGAAAATATTAACGTAACAAAATTTTTGAGTGGCCGAAAGGATTTTTATTAATATTATTAAAAAAAATTGGTATTCTGCTGAAATGCTGCCTGCACTAAAAAATTTTTAGGTACTTTTAATTATGCTTTATATAATATTTTCGATTTTAGAAAAATTTTAATATTAATGAAACATACATGCGCACCGAATGTTGAAGAAGTAACTTTTTTGACTTTATCCATTATTTTTTTCGAAGTATTTTAACTTTCTAGCACCATACCTCAGTAAATCGAATTTTCTTAGACATAGGTTGAAAGACAAATTTTAGCTCTAGCCTAAGACCAAAACTGAGAGGCAGAGGCGTATATAAGGTGGGTGCTTTGGGGGTTGAGACCCCCCCATGAAAAATACAATAAAGGTCAATAAAGTTATAGCTACGTGACTGCTGAGAGGATGAATACACCCCCGAAGCGTATATTTTGAAATTTAAAATAACTTTTTAGCTGAATATTCAACATATCGGTGGCCAATAATTCTAGGAACTCTTGGCAAGTAACCATTTCATTTCTGTTATCTGTCACTAGTTATGTCAGATGTCAGTGAAAAAAGTAATTAGAAGAATAGAGGTACAACTAACTAGAAATGCTACAAAAATCTAATCGAAAATGGACATACACAAATATCAACAAAAATAAATATAAATGACATTTGACATAACTAGTGACAGATAACAGAAATGAAATGGTGACATGTCAAGAGTTCCTAGAATTATTGGCCACCGATATGTTGAGTTTTCAGCAAAAAAGTCATTTTAAATTTCAAAATATACGCTTCGGGAATGTATTTATTATTTTAATGAAGCAATATAGATGTTCCCAATGATAAAAACATGCAAAAATCTTTCAATGTTTTGAATGGTAGACCTTAACTGTCATTCTTGTCAGAGCAAACCACTTTTTGTTGGCCACACTGACCTTAAAATGAACTCCTCTATTCTGTCATTTTTGAATATGTCAATTTTATAAAAAAAATTATTCACTTACCAATGATGAATCCCAGACCAATAATTGATTTAAAACCAAAAACCCCGAGTGCTCACAATGTAAAGAAAATTTATAAAAACCCGTTTTTGAATTTCCTCAAATATTTCCGAAAAACACAAAAAGATAAATCGGACATAATAAAAATTTCCAAAAAAGCAGCATGCATCTGGAGACTCATGAACGCTAGAGAAAAATCTCCATTTCTAAACGAATCTAGAAAAGCTCAATCTAAAGCGAAAAGAAGACGAAGTCCTACATACAGAAGATGCAGAAAAAAGAAAGTGAAACAAAGAGATGAATCTCCCAGTTCTGTGGACGCTATGGACAGTGCTAGCAGTACATCTAGTACAGAAAGACTTGAAATGTGCGCTAATACATGGAAAGGTGATAATAAAAAACAGAAGCAAAATCAAATAAAGCAATGGAAACCAAAAATATAAAAAATAAACAGTACGACTCACTCCCTTTTTTTTTCATTCACCTTAAATTAGAAAGTCTTGAAAACCTCCCACTGACTACTAGAATATCTATTGTACCCCACTCCTAAGAAAAGCTCCAGTAATCCTATTTCTAAGGATATCCAAAGGATTATTTTGAATGCTGCCCGACTGTCTAGCATGATATGGCTCTGCTTCCCACTACAAAAATCTTTGGAAACATTTCCCAAGTTAGACCTAGTGTTGAGCCTACTGGTCTCTTCACCAAAAGCACAAAAAGTTGAAGGCTGAGATGATGAGGTCTCGAAGGAACGTCGATATCTACTTGAGGAATGAATCTAGGTTTGAATATGCACGACAATTGATCAGAAAGTGATTACTAGGTTCGCTGATGGCTGATGGCCAATTTTATTAACCTTCAAAACATATATGTTGAAGATTGCACAGAAGGTAGAAGTAAGGGCAGCAGGGCTGGGAAGATTAATGGTTAATTTGGAAGGACTGGGAGAGTGGAAGAGGAGGTTAATTGGTAGGACGGTAGAGCAGAGTATGCTGTATGGCGCGGAAGAGTGGGGTGAGAAAGCAGGGATGAATGTGAGGGTTAGACCACTCTTGCGGCAGTGGGTGGACTGGCAGCAGCGGTGCTGTCAAGGTCCCAAGTCCGCCAAAACGCGCTTTACGTCATAAAGATGGCTGCCCCATGGTGTGACGTCATTTGTTTACGTTCTTATTCGTGTATCACGCTCTGAGTTCTTGTGACCTAATTTGTTTCTGAAAGCTTTAAAAATGGATGGAGTCGAAAAAAAAACTTTGTATTCCAAGTATTGCATTGTTCCAGTGTGTAAATCAACGTCTATTAATACTCCAGACCAAATATTTGTTACTTTACCTGGTGGCGCAAGCATAAAGAAGGGCATTACTTTTGTTTGTGAAGACCATTTTGATGTAAGTACCTACTTCTATGCTGGTGAATTTTATTCTTCAATAGTTTGAGGTTATGTACCTATATGTCTAGGAATCAACCATAAAAACATCATCTACTTACGACCACACATCGAAATATGGTTGGCACATATTATATAAATAAAACATAGTTTAAATCGTACTTATGATAATGCTTCAACTGCTCTTATTTCCTCTGCATTAAAGCAGCTGTTTGACTTCATAAATTCAAGCAGCATAAATGAGTCTACTTTGGGCAAGTTATCAGTTTGTGCTTTAATAAAACCTTCGCTAGCCATATCTTTACTCACAAAATATGAAAGAATCGTCATTGAACACTGAACTAGTGAATAAAATATATTCTTCCAAAAGTTTTAAAATATCCTCTGGAATATCGAATATTTATGTCCACGTTCCACTTTACGTTGACTTTTAGAAATAAAAAGAAGCACACACATACTCGTAATGGTCTCAAACAAATATATAAATGATATTTTTACGTCGATGAAGCAATTAATAGTTGATTAAAATACAATATAAACACACAACTACACATAACCTAATGCAATACCGACCATATTGACATAAGTAAACACAAGAGATATGACATCACACGTATCATCGGTAGCGTTCGGAAATCTTCGGGTTGTGGTCGGAAAGTGCATTGAAATCTGAATTTTATTTTAAAATTTGGGAGTAATTTCCAATGGAAACTGGTTTATCTCCTATTATTAGTAAATTTTGATATCATATTTACTATTATAAATTAATATCCAAGCAAAATATGAAATATGCGTATACTTTATTGGACATCTCAAAAGATAAATTATATTGATCTTGGTTCATAATTTCTAAAATAATGCATGATAGGTTAATTTTTTTATAATTAATAAATTAAAATAAATAATGAAATAAATAGTTTACTTACTTTTGGTTTAAATTTAAAAAAAATCAGTATTAGGTTGAATTGTCAAAAAAGTGGACAGGTCAAAGTTAGCTTTGTTTGACATTTCGGTACGGAAAAGTGCCATAGCGTGTACTTTTCGCATAATTTTTCCAACGGTTATCAAAAGAATTAAAAAAAGGCCTGCTTTGCGTATAAAAATTTGTGTAGAAAAGCGTGTTTTGTATAGTGGCTGTAGGAAAACTTATTTTTCTCCGATTGGCAGGAAATATTAATTTTGCTGACACATATCAATCAGCAAAGTATTACTTTTCCTGCCTATGCAGCAAAGTGGGTACTTTTCATTTATTAGCAATTATTACATAACACTTTTAACAAGAATTTAAAAACATATGTCTAGTTGTTATTAACATTGATGGTAAAATTACTACAATTTTGAACGAATAGGCCTCCTTTTCTTTCCTCAGATAATTTGCAAATACAATATCCTCCTATATAATTGTGAACAATCGGAGAAAAAATTATATGTTCAACTCGGCAGCAAAGTAGATTGACTGCCTTAGCTGAATTCCTAGCCTCGCTACGCTCGGCTATGAATTCAGCCTCGGCAGTCAATCTACTACTTTGCTGCCTAGTTAAACAAATAACTATTCTATATAACTAAAATTTTTAATTCACAATTTTCTATTATTTATACTTGTACTTGTAAATTTTTGAAGATATAAAAATAGTAAAAGTAAGACCGTAAACAATTTTGTTATTTTATAGGGAACCGGACAAACTTCCTGTGTCGGCGCATTTGGTAGGTACCTCACTTAGAAGCCCGTTCATTGAGCAAGCGTTCACCCGATTTGCCCGCTGCCAGACTCTGGGTCTTTCTATTTCTGCTATAGCTCCGCGAGACTTCAATCGCGATCCAATCGGGATCAGAAGCGGTGCTCTGAATATTTCGGCGGTGCGTGTGTCGAGTGTTGTTACGGCTCTCGTTTGAAAATGTATTGCGGTACGTCGTTTTTGTGTTTTGCTGTTACTTTTTATTGTGTGATTGCCGTATCGGTCCAACGCCCGGGATCTACGGGGGAGCCTTGTCAGCCTGACAAGCTCACGGTTTATAAAGTTGTACTGCATACTTTCTGGTCTAGGGAGACTTTCCCGAAACATTATCCTGATTGGAGGCCTGCCGCTCAATGGTCCAAGGTGTTCGGTAAGTTTTTATATATTTTTGGTTTTACTAAATTTGGATCTTGTTTTTGAAGGATTTTTGCAAATTTTATGTTTTTTGAATATTGTTTTTGAAGGATTTTTGCAAATTTTATGTTTTTTGAATCTTTATTTTGAAGGATTTTTGCAAATTTTATGTTTTTTGAGATGATTAACTAGTTCATTCCAATCTCCTATGGAAAATTAGATGAAATTTTGACTATAAATATTGAGTAAACAGTTTTTGAAAAACTATATAATCTTTGGGAACCGGTAAACTATTTTCGATAGTACCCCCTTCCCTATTTTGAAGACTGCCAAAAAATTTGCGCTTAATTCAGAATTCTCAGAGAAAAATTGAAAGAAGAAAATTGTAACAAAATTATTTTCATATAATATCACAAAAAGTACCTCTTCCACTTGAAGTTACAGTTTTCAGACATTTGACAAACTATTTTTGATATAACCTATTAATAAAAAATATACTTACACCTACAATATTACAGCTAAAAAGAAGCAATTTTTTCATGAAAGAAAAAGAATAGTTTCTTGTACAGGGTGTCCCAAATTGGTGTGTTTTGCAGGGTATCTCGTAAACTAGAAGAGTGAGAAGAAAAGCAGTTGAAATGTTATGTCTTCTTTTTTTGTTAAAATAACGATAGCCTAATTAAATCTTTAGTATCTCCCTGCAGTTGGAAGATACAGGGAGATTATTGAAAACTGTCGATAACTACAAGGTACTATAACTTCTTAATTAAGAAAAATTTAAAAAAAAAACGTAATAAAAACTTTTGATAAATATAATCCTACAGAGTTTGTGGCGCACAGTACTTTTTTATTAGAAGGCTCACTAAGGAAATATAATGCAAACTTATGTTGTTTAAAATGGGACACCCTGTATATTTTGACGTTTTTCGTTTCCTTTTTTAATTCTCATTCACCTGATGTGACAGCTACAGTGCAAATAAACCATTTATGGATGTTATCAGGTGAAACACCCTAAAAAATTGAGCACTCAGTAACGAAATTTAACATTTTATTATAAGGATACTGACATTTTGAACATTTAACGTAATTTTTACATTCTAATAAAATTAGTTATAGGTAGATTAGTTGTTACAATGTTTCTTGTTGTTTCATAAATTTATTGTTTTTATATCGTTAACTATAATTTTGATAAATAAAATTGTCACACATCAGTATCCTTATAATAAAATGTTAAATTTCGTTACTGAGTGCTCAATTTTTTAAGGGTGTTTCACCTGATAACATCCATAAATGTTTTATTTGCACTGTAGCTCCAACCATTGAAAATAGATATATATTATGTCACATCAGGTGAATGAAAATTAAAAAAGGGAACGAATAACGTCGAAATATACAGGGTGTCCCATTTAAAACAACATAAGTTTGCATTATATTTCCTTAGTGGGCCCCCTAACAAACAAATTTAGTGCGCCACTGAACTCTTTAATATTATAACCATCAAAAGTTTTTATAACGTTTTCTTATATTTTCCTTAATTAAGAAGTTATAGTAGGTACCTTGCAGTTTTCGACAGTTTTCAATAATCGCCCTGTATCTTCCAACAGCAGGGAGTTACTAAAGATTTAATTAGGCTATCGTTACTTTTACAAAAAAAGAAGTCATAACATCTTAACTGCTTTTTTTTCTATCTCTTCTAGTTTACGATATACCCTTCAAAACACACGAATTTGGGACACCCTGTACAGTAGGACACATTTAAACTGAATATTTAAAACATCGGATGTAATAGTTGCCTTTGAAATGTTTTTTGGATTTATCTTTGGGAAATTCTGAATTTACCGCAAATTTTTCTATGGATAAATAAGTACCTACTATCGATTTTTTTTTTGAAAATATTGAAGCGCTATTCTTCATTTCTCGTTTTTTATTTTTTATTATTATGTTCTGAATTTTATGTTCGCTGAATCCCATTAAAAATGATGCCCCTCATCCCAAGCATGTTTGCAAATACCTACCTGATTTATGGAACTCCATATTTTTAATGTACTTTTTATGTTCATATATCATTATTTACATGCTTCACCTGAATAAAATTCCAGATATTTGATATATATTCAAAGTCAAACCACTATATCTCGAATTTTTGTAAAGGTTTTGGTAAATTTAAATATTTAATGACATATATTTTAGTTTGAATGGGTATTTTTGCTTCTAAAATTAACTAATTTTAAAATTTGTATCAAGTAATGTTTTTTCTAAGCTACCCAAATCAATTTTTCTTAATAAAATATCAAATTTCGCCATTTTATGTTATTTCCTTCAAGAATAAATTTTGAAAATAGTAAATACAGAACCCATTAAGCAAAGCCAGTGTACCACACTGTATATTACTCGATTAATTATTTTACTAGCACCAGAGATAAAATCCCTAATATACAAATATTTATTCGTATAAGTATAAATCAAAAATATTTCCAATATCATGTTAACAAATTGTAATTTATTTATTTTAAAACCTTCGACTGTATGTAGAATTTTTTTTTGCTAACTAGTATTATTAGTCACACAAAAAAAAAAGTAAACAGAGGTAAAAACGGTCGACCAATACTTGTAGGAAATATTTTAAGTTTATTTTGCATTTCGACTGATATTAAAGATACGAAGGTCGTTTGAAAAGTCAAACATGGGCGGAGAGATTAGAAATTATTTTGAAAAATATAATTGCAATAAAATTTTTCTATTTTATTTTGATTGGAGTTAAAGAGTGGCGGAGAGCTAGGTAAATATTTAGAAGGAGTGTGGTATAGTAAAAATGTTTTTATTTAATGGGGACTGGAGTCAAACAGTGGTGGAGTAATAAAAAAATTATTTAAAAAAGTATTTTTTTTAATTCTAAATTTTTTATTGTTTTGCTTTGATTTCTTTGTTAATTGCCAAGCTTCTAAGTTTGATCCACTCCTTTTTCCTTTTAAAATAACTTAGGGGAGAGTGGGAATGTCTATTAAAAAAAAAACAATCAATATTTTACTATGATGGTTCAAAGGACTTTGACAAATATCCAATTACCCCCTGTAAATTTCATACCCTACAAAGGACTTTAATAAATGTTTTTTTTTTCACCAGATTCTTTTTTAAAGGCATTGTGAAAATATTCTCAAAGCTACGAGTAAATTAGGAAAACAAGAGTTATATATAACTTGATATAAAACTAGAATTTGAATTCTTGAAGCGTCGCAACAATGGCTTTTAAATAAAAAATTTCATCATGAAACTCATTTTCATCGATCTCCCGTGCCAATTTAAATTTAAATGAAATATATTTCCGTGCTGTTTGTGCCATATTTTCTTTTTTCTCTTTTTTTATTACAATGAGAAAATTCTGGTGTAGGTAGTGAGAAACCTTTCAATCCTGAAATATCCTGTGAGTCCTTGAATTGACAATTTCATTTTCATGTCAATTTTTTTTGGTTATATCACTTTCGTTACCTTAATATCGGCAATAGAACCGAGATATTTTTTCCTCCCTTGAATTTTTTTTCACTATTGCGTTGTTATGAAATATATTTATAGCGTGCCGTTTTGGTATTCAATAACATCGTTAAAAAAGCAAAAAAATGATAAAATTGGAAGGAAAAATAAATTACGGGCGATCCGAGTTCGGGAAGTGGGAGGGGGTGAGTTTTTAAGGGTGAAAAGTAGTTTATCTTGTTTTCCGGCAAAACTACAAGTCCTATGGAAAAAACTTGAATAGCAAAGTTGTGGGTAATAAAAAGATCTACAACTTTTGTACTCACAATTTTTCCACATAACCTCAAAATTCATGTGAAAAATTCAAATAAACAAGTTTTTGTTTTTTTATTTTTATCTTCTCTTTTTTTTTCACGAAATTTGGTGAAAACTTTCCTTATTATACCCCAAATACACTGTAATTCATTTGATTCGAAATATTCATTTTTTCACCTTATTTTCAAAAAAGCACCCTAATTTTCAATCGAAAAATCTCGCGTCACAATATCAGCTTTTTTCAAAAAGTCGGTGGGCAATTTGTTCCTTGAAATCTCTACTTTCTGATTGGGTGAAAAAAAAAATACATGCTATGGTAAATGTTCTCATAATAAGCGAAAAAATGAAAAAAACTCGAATTCGAAGCTTTTTTTAATCAATTTTTAATCCCTCCATTTCTAATGGGCTGTATCCTACTGTTATTTTTTTTGGTATCAAAAATTATCGACGCTGGTCTATGGGTGTATATTTTTTTTTATTGGTGAACCATTTTACCTATTTAAAGCACGCCTCAGCGTGTTTTGCTCTATTTTTAAAGACCTTAATATACTTTAATATACTATTATATAATTTTAAAACACGTATTTCAATTATGAAAAGTATAATAGAAATTGCAGATTTAAATTTTTTTTAAAAGAAATATATATATTTATTTTTTTCCCTTTTAAACGATGTTATTAGATACCAATATACGCCATATAAATTTAAATCAATTAAAGTATTTTTAGATGCCTTAATCTTGAAAAATATTTATATCAATTAAATATATATTATAGAATAATATTTTGAATGATGTAATTGAAAAAAATATTTTTAATTGCGAAATCAATTAATTCAAAATAATCAGAAATATTTTTTTTGGTGATTCGTGATAAAATTTGAAGAAGACAAGTTTTTATAAAAATGTGTGACAACCTTTATCGTTAATGAGATAAAGGGTGTTCAATGTTTTTATTATTTTTATACAAGTAATAACATTGTGATAAACATAAAAATAGTACATTTTTTTTAAACAATTTGAAACAAATCCCTCATCAAACTTGGATATCATCCAATTTATCTTCCGCTCCAAAAACTAAGACGATCACATCCGCAACATCAATTTCCCCAACAACTTTGAGTTCACACACATTTTGTAGAGCCTCTTCACTAACTTCCAATCAATAAAATGAATTGTCAACCCCATTACCTTTCGAAAACAACCCCAATAAACAACACCAGAACTTTGCTAACACTAATAACTCACAGAAAACTTTGGCTCGTTGAACTCGAACACCCTATCCAAAAAGGGAAAATATGTAGGTACAATGAAAGGCTATTATGGAATTTCGATGCCAAAATGTAACTTCACCATTAGTAACATTACTAAGTTTTGCTTCAAAGCTTTTAGATGTGAAAGAGATTGCATCATAATATTATCATTACATAATATATCTGCACATACACAGTGATGGGCAAATGTGTGGAACCAAGTACATATCTCTGGAATTATTAGAGATATCAAAATGAAATTTGGAAGGTTAATACTACAGTAGATTGCCTATTTGTTTTCATATTTTTTGACAATTTTGAACTTCCGGTTTTACCGGAAGTAATGTCGATTTTAAAATTTGCAATGGAACACAACAACAAAGAAACTAAACTAAAATTAATGTATTAGATGTTCAAACTGAGCACCGTTTACTTCTTGACAATAGGCATGTCGGATTGTAAATTTTCCTTTCCTCAGTTACTTTTCTGTTAATATCTCGGTAGATATTGAAATAAAAAATATCGAACCAGATATTTTTGTATTCGTAATAAAATTTTTCATCAGAAACTGAAATAATATATATAGAGTGTTCCATTGCAAATTTTAAAATCGACATTACTTCCGGTAAAACCGGAAGTTCAAAATTGTTAAAAAATATGAAAACAAATAGGCAATCTACTGTAGTATACACCTTCCGAATTTCATATTGATATCTTCAATAATTCCAGAGATATTTACTTGGTCCACACATTCGCCCATCACTGTCTATGTGCGTCATCGTTTGTGACGTAAGACACATTGCCGCTACAAGAGGTACGTCTGCATCCTATTTTGAATGATGTAATGGGCTCGTTTCATGAATTCATGAACAAGATATATTGGGTCTCAACTAAGTATTTGCAACTAATAACGCCACTCTACGATTTCAAATAAAAATGAAAAAAATATTGAAATTTGAATTCCTGTGGTAGACTGTGGTAGGCTAGAGGCAATAACAAACAAGGAGATTTTGCGCTGTTGTTAGGAAGGAAAACTTTATAAGTAGACTAGTTATCTTTTTTCTTTCACATCTGTCAAACAGAAACGCAAATTACTGTCAAAACCATACCCTTTCAAATGATGCTCTCATTGTGATGTAAATTGACAACTGTCAAATGCTTCTTGTTGACTTTCACTTTGTCCTAATCAACTTGGATAGTCATAAATATTTATAACTTTTTGAGATAAATATCGTTATCATGGAAAAAGATATGTTATTCTCAACCCTCCTGATATGAATTCACTTGTTAATTCATACCCATGAAACTAGCCCATCTGTGCATTGTATAATTTGTTATAAAAGCTTTAGACAGAAAAATATTGAATGTATCTCAACTTAAAAGTCCTCACTGTATAAGGCAGGTTAACATAGTAAAAATCGTACTTTTTATGACAATAACGTTATCTCGTATATTCTTTACGCTTCAACTGAAATTTCTTCGTTGATATCAAAACGATTGGAAAAAGTAACGAAGTAGAGAAGAAGAGTGACACATATATTTTTGAGTTAGAAGCGAATTTAAAACTTTAACCGTATAAGAGCGTACCGTAATTTCGTAAAGCACTCGTAAGCCTCAAGCGATGGCACTCGAGTGTAAACAGGTTGAGACTGGTACATAGATTAGGGGAGGGATAGATAGGAAACTGCAAGGTTAAAATTTGAGATTTCAAATGTCAAATTATCGCCATCAAACCAGCTGTTCTCGAACTAAAACTGACATTACAAAGTAGGGGGAAATTCAAATATTCCTACTGGCTGATTTCTACAGCTTTGACGGGAATAGCGGGAAATTTAAATATTTCAGTAACTGTCACACTGAATTTAGGTATTTTATTTACATTTACACTCTACCAATTACACATTTTCAATCAAATTCCAATAAGCCGATGCTTAAAAGATAACTTTTTGTTTGAAAATGTGAAATAGTTATCGTGTACATGGAAATTGAAGAAAAGCCATGTTGTTTATGTGAATGGCAACATACATTTAATTTTACTCTTCATAGATAGAATACTCCAAGTTACTTGTTCTTTGTTTATACTTACTGTATAGCGTTTTTTCTTTCAGCCTGCAGTTACTAGTTTGATTCAAGATTCAATATTCACTTCATGTGAACTGTTTTTTGAATATAAAATTGGAAAAATTATCACACAAAGATAAATATTGTTTAATATATTATTTACTCAAACTAAATAATATATATATAGGAATAGAAATGAGACGTTCGAAGTATATTTTTAAATAAATTTTATTATTAAAAAAAATACTGTACATTTACAAGTGTTTCAACCACCAATTTAGTTGCCCCAGCATGTCACCACGTGTACCTATGATAAAAGTAGAGAAACTATGAAATCGTTAAAATAATCAAACAAACTTACCAAGTCTTAAACAGAACACTGAACTAATTATAAAAAGTTTTAGCAACAAGCACAATAATAAACACAATTTAACACAAATGTCACAAATGAAAATAACAATCATAACAATATAGGCATACGTAGGGGAGTGAGATGAGAGATGAGGGAACAAATAACAATTGACATCTTTCACTTCCATCAGCTACACTAACGCCTAATCAACCTGTTCTCGAACTAAAAACAGACAAGGAAAAATATCTCCTTCTCACTCTTGAGAGTCTCAGCATCGGTCATTCAAGTTTCCATACCATGGACTGGTAGTATAGTGATGAACTTGCAATTGCTGACGTTTACCAGAAGTCGTAACAAACATGATACGGTGCGGAGACTCCCTAATGAACCTATATATGTACGAGAAATTTGTGCTATTTCAAATTATGTTAGCTCTTCTAATTTAAAGTTTTAAGCTCAAATACGAGGGTGCTTTAACTGAAATAACGATTATATTATGGTGAACTTTGTGACATTCGGAATTTTATCCGTTAATTAAAATTTGTTTGAAATTGAAACAAACATAACATTTTTTTTTGGTTCATAGGAATTCAAGACTCTTAAGTAGGTTAGATTAGGTTAGGTGTGTGGTGAGTGGGTCTATAAGGCCACCGTACACCACATACCGACAAGTAAATTCACTTCGTCGATTTATGGGTTACCGAAAATTTCCTTACCACTACTATCGTCTGGCGAGTTCTGGCTAGTTTAAATCGAGAAAGTGTTGAGTACAGGGGTAGCACGCAATGCTAATGTGTTGATGATCGAAATTTCGGAAATATAATTTTTGTTTAGTTTTCGTTTTTCTGAGATCATTGTTTTTGCGTGAGCATTAAAATAATCATACATATTTTTATTATAAAGTTGTATTTAGTATAAATATTATAGTGACTTATTTCATTGAAAAATGCCTGGAGTGGTATATTGTTCTGTTGATGATTGTCGCAGTAAACTGAAAGAGAGATCCTTTTTTAAATGCGCAAAAGACAAAATTAGGTAAGAAAAGAGGTAATTTAGTAGTATACAAGTAAATATTTTTTATTTTCTATATTATATTGCAGATGTGTAGCTTGGAAAAATGCTTTCGGTTTTAAAGGAAACCACCGATATGCCAATATAACGGTGGAACAATGTTATAATAGGATAAAAATTTGTAATTTGCATTTTTGCTTAATACAAAATCTGAATTGCTCAAAAGTACAGTTAGTTCTACGACTACAAATAATACCTATACTCCTCTAAAAGTGTTTACGACTGATTATAGAAATATAAAAAGTGTGGATGGGAATGCACTGGTATACGTTACTGGATACCTACTTAAAAAGTGTTTATTGCAGCATTCCTGTAACACTTGCTTAGAATTTATTAAGATAAATGATCTAGAAGGAGAATCTATCGTTTTTATGAAATATAAAGATTATAGTGTTTCATCCAACATTTGAAATATGGTTGTGCCTCCCAAAAATTTTGTAGAACTCGTTATAGAATTGGAAAAAACATTTATAGATCAATTTAATAAAATAGTCCCTGAATATGGTGTCGGTATGAAGCTTTATAATAGCTTTACGATTGTTAAATTGTGTCATCCTTGTACAAATTTCCCAGTTGATTATTTTTATTCAGTGTATACAAGATTACGTATTTATTATACACTGAAATTTGCTAATCGTAACATTGAAACTGAAAAATTACAGAAACAACACCCCAAACTAAGTATACTTAAACATTTGAAATCATTACTTTGGTAAACATAACAATTTAATCAATAATTTACTTTACCGAATCTTAAGCTTCAATAAATGAATTTTCCTATAGTAGTATTTTGTGCCCTGAAAACCTGTATCGGATTGTGCCGTAAATCAGTAATACACGTATTTAACCACACGACTGTCCCTCGTAACTGTTGTATTATGGTAACAGACGTGTAGGGCACCAGAGAAAAGATGTACCAACATTTTCAAACGTTCCGACGTAAGTGAATTTACTTGTCGGTAGTTAGTGTACGGTGGCCCTCCACTGCGACTTGCAGGAGTCTATTGTGGCTCACACACATCTAACCGAACAAATCCAGCTTCTTATCAAAGCCGATTAGTTCATTTGGTGAATGATATTTCAGGTCAGAGGGCTGGAGAGAGACCCTGCCAAACATCAGTTACTTGATTCGAGCCGCGGCTGGGCAGGCACAAATAATATGCTTTGCTACTTCATCATCTTCCAGACAAAGAGGCAAGTCGGATCTTCCGACAGTCCAAGTTTCAACATATGATGATTCAGATGACAGTGGCCTGTTAGACATTGTAGGTCAAGCCTGCTAACATTTGTTCTAACATTTGTTTGGACACATTCATCGAAGGATGTAAGAAAGCCTTTGAATGAACCAGGGGTCTAAAGCTCTTCTTGCTGTCCAGGTATTTAGTGTTTGTTTGACAAACCTTATTGCAATGCCAATAGTAGGTTCTGATCCGATAGAAACACGTGCGGCACCCTCCCTTCCTTGCTAGAGAGTTTGCTTTCTCGTTTCCTTCCATGCCAGAGTTGCCAGGGATCCAGACCAGCAATACTTTATTGAGTTCTCCTATTGAGGAGAGTCTTTTTTTGCAGTCTAAAAGACTCTTAAGTAACTGGTCCCAGTATTATAAGGCTCGTCTGTTGGACAATCAAGTTGACAGTGTCAAATACGGGGAAGCATTTGACTATTTTCGATAGAAAATGTATTAAATTGGAAGAAAAAAATAAAAAGATAAAACTTAATAACAAAAAACATTCATTATAAACTACAAAAAATATGATTCTTTTAGGAAATGTGACTTAATACAATATCCGTCAAAATAGACAGTACCGAAAACTAATATAGTTATTTTTGTATCTAGTGCGCGAAATGCTACTTTGGTGATCGAGAACTTAGAAAAAATCAGTTCTCGATCACCAAAGTATTTCGCGCATGAGATGCAAACAATTTTTTTTCTACAAACGTCAAAAATATTGTTCTAAAATAAGTAACACGCTTAGTTTAATATGAAAAATAGTATTGGAAATCTTCGACTATGGCCGAAGGATACGTGGAAGATTCAAATATCAAATAAAATTTTAGACTGTAAAATTTCAGGATCAAGTACTGTCACCTCTACGGCAGTCGCTTGCAAATCAAAAATGGATAGTCTTCCAACTCCCAAAACTACGAAATCACGAGTTGAATCTGAGTTATCTGGTTTAGGAATAAATATTGGTTCGTGCACTGGCTGCACCATTAATGTTAACATTGTAAACAATAAATAAAATTGGGTAGTGTTAAATTTTCTCACAATTTGGAAGCCTTGATTATTGTTATACATTAATAAATAAATTATTTCCTGAGGCGGATTTTCCGAGTGAAATATACTTTGTTTCATCATACTCCAAATGTATGGCTTCAAGTAGCGTCAGATCGGGTGAATTAGAAGGATATTCAAACTCTGTTCTTCTTCTTAACTATCTTATGCAACTTTGGACTCTCGATAGGTTGAGTTATCAGCAAACCAAATCCCTTATAGGATCATTTCTTTTTGTAAAATCAGCGAAAATAATGTCTATCTATAATTGAGATCAAATTTTTCTTTAATAGATCCTCGTATACGTATACCACAATTCAAACTCTCAACTGGAATAATTCATAGTGGTTTGGGATAGGCTTTCTGGGATTCGGTTGTTATTAGGGCCAATTTGGACGGTAGAAACTACAGAAAGGGAAAGCGGAATGTGTTGCGGCTTTGCGGTCGGGAATCTTAAATGCGGCTGAAGTAGGTTTATCTTAATACGTACTAGAACTTTTCATTAGGGAATAGTGGCACATAATATTATACACTAGATGTGTATTATATATTTACTCAAGGTTTATAAGTTAGTAAATGTGCTGTATTTCTTTTTAACGCAAATCCCGTGGAAATTAGAGTTTCCCGAGGATTTTAAGTAGTCGTTTCTATGCAGTGTTCATATTACAGAAAGAGATAATCGGCTGGTGTATTTGGTTCTAATTTCTATTTTAATTTATACTTAGGACCGGTTATATAAGAGTACGAGTCGAACTCAAGTTGAATGCATAAGTGGCAATGCCTTTTATAAGCATAATTTCGGTAGCTGAGAGTTAACTGGTGGTTACGTCAAACAATATCCAATGCTTACATTCGATAGGTCACAAATAAATGTACTAGTGGTGCCATCTTCACAATCTGTCAAGTTAACACTAAAACTACTAATAATAGCTAATGATAATAATGCTTTATCATCCAGTAATGGAACACCTGAAAAGTCTCTGAAGACTTCACTTTGGGCTCAATTTGTAGGTCACGGCAGGTGTTTTTCAACTTAACGCGATTGAGTTTACGGAAGGGGGGGGGAAATGGCCCCCTAAACCCCGGAAAACGGGTTTCTTGCTAATATCTGGCTAAATATGCGAATTAGCGTATTTGTCTTCAGGTAAAAACGAAGATCGTCTTATTAGCTACGAAAATGATTCCCATCATTTTTTTCGAAAATTTGATAGTTATCGATATAATGAGACCTAAAAGTCTCCTCATTTCAGAGGCTGCTCTGCCTGTTGGAATTCTGATATCTATGCAGGAGGCGGACGAATTGTTCCATAACTCGGCAAAAAATTGACATTTCCCGATGATTCAAAGTTCATCGCAATGGGAAGACCCGTAGCTATCATTCCAGCTCGTTCCTTCTTGACAAAAATATTTAAAAAAGCGGTCAAAGTTTTTTCCACAAGATTTTGAGACTATTTTATTATACTCTATTTCTTAATGTCTGACAGCACAGTAGCCTCATTAAATATTCAAATAGAAATTTATCTTTTACAGAGTGATCCTAAGAATTTTACAAGTAAATACTAAAATTTTAATGCAAAACAAGTAGGTGTCTGTATTGGTTATCTATACATCCCTGTTTCAGCTCGAAATACAATATGGTAATAAAACTGAACAATGCCAGATAAACGATAAATATTGCGGCAGTGGCGGAGATTACGATATTAGTTTATTCTGCTTATTTAATTAGATTCGGTCGACATTACAGTTGAAATAAAATTCATTCGTTCAGGCCTATTAACAAGTTACATTTTCATTTCTATTAAATTAAATTAATTAAAGGAAATATAGTTTAATTTAATTCATGATAGTCTTTGGTTGATGTTGACTGAAACTCCAGTAAACCACCTTCAACGAACCCTTGATTGCATCCAATATGCGTTCTTATTAGTCGGCGACCTTTACCGATAGAAGTTTTCAGTCCAGTAGATAAACCTTCTATGAAAGCTTGACGACTGGTTTTAATACTTTTGTCCTGCCATATTTTTTTCACTTTTTTTCACTTTTTCTCTCCTGTCTGTATTTTCGGATATCTCGTAAATACTGTCGTCTCCAACATATTATTTGCTCGTTGTCGATTAGCACTGATTTGCGACTTTGCTTCTCCCAAGTAAAATTTAATTTGTGTAATATTTTCCACAAAGTTTTTCGCCCTATGTCAGGCAAATTCTCGTCCTCCTTTACCATTCTTAGAATTATGTCGAGGGTTGGGATCTCTTTTTTAAAATATAATTCGTGTACTTTTCGTCTTATTGTATTTTGCATATGTTCATCAAGGTCAAGTGGTTTTCTTCCAATTGACTTTTTAGGTGAAGATATATTTCCATTTTTCCTCTCCCTTAGAAGCCTGTAAATAGTAGATTCACTAACTCCTGTCATATTGGAACATAATTTGTTCATATTAAAAAAAAATACCTTAATTTTTTTTATAATGGAACCTTAGGAGGTCTAGAATGATCCCATATTTTTTTTAAATATCTTTCTTGCGTTTTGATAACAAATTGATTTGAATATCTTTATAGCTGAGTACACATGACTAGAAAGTCGAGAAAACATTGTTGTATTCTGTGTAAAAATTTTTATTTGAAACTGCAAAGCGCTTTCGGCTATTAAGCCATCTTCAGTGCTATACCTGCAAGTAAGTAATAATGGTTGGAAAATTTTTAAAAAGAAATTAGTAAAGAATTACTTACTCGTCAGATATGATACAAGAAACCTAATTAATTGTCGACAACACATTAACGTCACAATGATAAAAGTATCCCCTGATTGGGGTTAAATGGTCTTCATATTTTGACATTTTGAAAAAAAAAATTAAAAATGTTCAAAATATGAAGACAGTTTAATCCCAATCAGGGGATAATTTTAAATTTATTGTGACGTTAATGTGTTGTCGACATTTAATTAGGTTTCTTGTATCATATCTGACGAGTAAGTAATTCTTCACTAATTTCTTTTTTTAAATTTTCCAACTATTATTATATTATATTATTATACTTACTTGCAAGTATAGCCGAAAGCGCTTTGCAATTTTAAATAAAAATTTTTACACAGAATACAACAATGTTTTCTTGAAAAATTGATTTGTTTATTTAATTATTTTAAAAAGTCCGGTTTTCACCGGTGTGATCAATTTCAATGATTTCTGGAAAATAATTGGATTTTATTAAAAATCAAAAAGTACATTCGAAAACTAGACACTCTAATCTTTAAAATGATGTGCATTGAAAAGCAATATAAATGATGATAACTTTTTAAATCGCGCTTGTTCCACAGATTGTACAGAACTCCGAAAACGGCTGAAAAATGTAAATAAACAAATCAATTTTTTATCAAAACGCAAGAAAGATATTAAAAAAAATATCTGAAGTCATTCAAGACACCCTAAGGTTCCATTATTGAAAAAAAATTAGTATGAAAGACTGTTTTTTTTTAAATGTGAACAAATTAATGAAATAGTCTCAAAAACTTGTGGAAAAAAACTTTGACCGCTTTTTAAAATATTTTTGTCAAGTACGGACGAGCTGCAAGTCACATGGAATGATAGCTACGGGACTTCCCATTGCGATGAACTTTGAATAATCGGGAAATGTCAATTTTTATGCCGAGTTATGGAACAATTCGTCCGCCCCCTGCATAGACAGCAGAATTCCTACAGGCAGAGCAGCAGCTGAAATGAGGAGACTTTTAGGTCTCATTATCTCGATAACTAACGAATTTTCGAAAAAAATGATAGGGATAATTTCTGTAGACAATAAGACAATCTTAATTTTTCAATGTAAAAAAAATTCTCATATTGAGCCAGATATTAGCAAGAAACCCGTTTTCCAGGTTTTAGGAGGCCATTTTCCCTCCCTTCCGTAAACTCAATCGCGTCAAGTTTTTTCTCGTTCAAAAACACCTGCCGTGACCCACAAATTGAGCCCAATATGAAGTCTTTAGGGACTTTTCAGGATCTTTATCCCTGCATTTACTGGACTATTATTCATCATTTTTGTAATATATTGTAGAATGTACATTGGTTTAAAACGTTTCGAATTGAATACTTCAAGGTTTATATAAAAAAAAGTCTTTTTGTTACCCCATATTGTTAGGATTATAACAAGTAAGAATATTATCGACCTTTTCTACCTATCCAGTGTCGTGAATATGTATAACTACTTGGTATTCTAGACTGCACGTATAATAACAATTTCTGCTTTATATATTTTGTACAATTTCGAAACTATTTTCTGGTAAAGTTCTTTCGAGTTTTATTAATGTGTTGGCGTGACATATACATACATATTGGACCGTTTCAGACGGGAGTGCGGTACGTGTACATCAAAGTTTACGTCTGTCAACCCTAAGTCTAAAATGTTTCGACAGGTTCGTAACGTTGAAATTCATGTTTATTTTGTTTGATAAAGAATAATGATCTTTTAAGAATGAGAAGGGAAAGTTAAAGCATTGTTTTTGTCTTTTTTTAGTATCATGAATGAGGAAAAAACACTTTTTGTGGTATTTTTGAGTCTATTAATTTATTGGGTAAACCAATAAGTTGGTTACAATGTAAAAGTTACATCTGTATCTGTAGAGTAGGGGGGGTGAGTGTAAGCTCACAGCACTTAGGCTAAATGTGACCCATTTTACATCCTCCCGAGGAGTTGCCCTATTAGGTCATCGTCCATCCTGTCCTTCCCAGTAAGGTGGACAGGTCACTAGGAGACATCTCCTTTATATTGGCAGGTGTAGGCCAAGACTCACCGAACACACTCTCTTATTGACGATAACTCCGGACACTCGCATAGGACTTGCCTGATAGTTTCATCTTCCTGTTCACACATCCTGCATAGAAGTGTGTCCACTAGCACCATAGTATGGAGGTGCTTCCTTGGTTGACAGTGGTCAGTCAGAATTCCTACTGTTAAACGTAGGTTTCTCCTGGTCATCGCCAAATATTTCTTCGACGCCAGCTTTCCAGGGTTGCCTGGCAAGACTGCATCGTTTTATTCCATCCCATCTCTTAGGGGTGTAACGTTTGGCTAGTTCCGCAATTGTCGAAGTAGTTATGCCGTAGGTGTTACTGGGTCCTAAAGTTTTTAGTCCAGCCGCTTCCCTGGCTAAATAATCGGTAATACGATTACCTTTTCTTTTGTCGTGCCCTTTAACCCACCTCAGGGTAATATTGTTATCAGCCGAGGCATGGCATAGCATATAAAATGAAACATTTTTCATGAGAAAGAGTGAAGTATCAACAAAAATGTTAATAATAACGTAAATATCTCCCATTTACAATTTCCGGGATGTAGCAAATAGCCACCTGTAGTTATCGAGATATTTCAATTTGACCATGTATCTGCCTTTTGTCCCTATTTATTAGATTTCTTATTCTTAGATGTATTCACAACCCATGTCAAGCAGCTAATGCCGACGGACGGGTACACAGGAAGTAGGTCTCCTCCCCTGCGCCCGCCCACTATAGCGCGCATGCGTGAGCGGTTGACTGATTGTAAGAGCGCCAAATTTGAATATCTTAAACGAGATCTAACAATTTTAACATATAAGGAAGTTCCAGTATTGGAAAAAAAATCTTTATACATAACACGATGTACATTTTGCACTTAGTCCAGTAGGGTTAGCATTAAAGGTGGATGTAAGAGCAGTAGGCGGGATTTTTGATGGAATCCCTCAAAAATATCATGGTTAATTATAATCAATTGCCTCAACCGGTTTTTACGCTGTTCTAATTGCACAATAACAGTTTATAATAATAATAATAATAATGATAATAATGTTTATTCAATATTCAATATATAATACAATTTATAGAAAAGAATTATAGAATAGAATAACACAAAAAACAACCAAAAATGGGCCTGTTTTTTGACATGTTTAGTTTAAGAAAGTGGTTAAAATTTTACCTTAGTAACAATAAAGATTATCTCTGCGGTTTTTTTTTATTCGAAATCTGAAAAAAACCACTTGGAAAAACTGGTTTTGGAGTTTTGAACGTTCAATTGGAGTTATTGAATCTCAAACCTAATCAACTATTCCAGGCAAACGATTAACAAGCTAACGAAAAAGAAAATACCGACATGCAGGTACGATCCAACCTCTAGCCATATATTATAATCTGTGCTCTAGCCGCTATACTCAGCCATGCCCTCCCCTCGGAATCGCAGCGCCGAGAGCCTCTTCCGCGCACATTCTCTCTTATATTTGATTTTATTGTTGATAAGTTATGAAAGGTAGGTGTGTTGAAAAATATCTGGGAAGTATGCAGAAGGACCTTGATGACAGTTTTGCGTTGGATTGTTGTTCGTTTGCCTAGAATCGTTGATCAAGTTTGGGATTCAATAACTCTGGATTAAATGGTCCGAATCGAACGTTCAAAGAGCCAAAAGTTGTGTTTTTCCAAGTCCTTCAAGTAGGTTAGATTTCACTTAAAATAAAAAACCGCACAGATATCTTGATTGTTATTAAGGTAAATTTTGAACAACTTTTTCAAACTAAACTAAGGATTCCATCAAAAATCTCGCCTACTGCTTTCACATCCATGTTTTGATAGTTTTTGGGCTAACCCGACTGCACTAACTAGATTCCTCACCGTTTGATTGTTTTTTGCTTTATATTCCACCGCCCGCGCTTCCCGAAACGAAAAGTAAACTTCCTAATATAAATTTGTTAGGATCGAAATTCCAATCTTGCACAAACAGCCCTTTTTCGAGTTATAGCCATTCCTTATCTGGCTTGATCAAGATTGATGTACGTTTGTCAATTCAATCGCGTAACTTCCAAGTAAACAAACCGGTCT